>JAMALG010000093.1:0-68296 GCA_023628115.1 Naganishia sp. PT2105A-2 | reverse complement strand
AAGGAAAGGAAAGGAAAGGAAAGGAAAGGAAAGGAAAGGAAAGGAAAGGAAAGGAAAGGAAAGGAAAGGAAAGGAAAGGAAAGGAAAGGAAAGGAAAGGAAAGGAAAGGAAAGGAAAGGAAAGGAAAGGAAAGGAAAGGAAAGGAAAGGAAAGGAAAGATAACTCGGCGGCAGCTAACGAAGCCAGGTCTCACATTCGTAATCCCGATCGATCTGCCGCCGGGACAGTGAGTGACATGCATGCATGGATATCTAGGTCAAGCAGTCGAAGGTCAGTGGCTCTTGTATCCATAGCAATCATCCCATCATCTCAGGGGGTCCGCATACAATGCAGAGTCGCTACCGCTCAGGATTCACAAGCGTAATGCATAGCAGTATGAGCGGAGTTACGAAGCGTCATCTCAGTTCTTCGGCAGTGACATCTGCCGAGAAGAAACGCAAGATTGTCGTCATTGGTGCAGGATTCGTCGGTAAGCTGGCCAAAAGACTCGTTCGATGCCTTATGCTGATTGATGGTCGATAATCAGGATCCTATATCGCAAAGGCACTTATTAGTGACAGCCGCAATACCGTTGTTCTAGCATCAAGAAACCCGGATAAGCGCAAGCTCTTTCGGACACAATTTCACGGCAGGGCGTAATACTTACTTCCTCGCAAGACAGTGTACTCATCGCTCAAGCATCTCGGGAATCAGCTATTACCGCCTGCGCAAGTCGATATCACCAAACCCCAGACCATCCTTCCCGCCATCCAGGGAGCCGATGCCGTCATCTCTTTGGTCGGTATCCTCACTGGCACGGAAAAGCAGTTCGTAGAATTGCAAGAGAAAGGCGGTCAGAATGTCGCACAGGCCGCTAAAGATGCCGGTGTCAAGCGCGTAGTCATGGTCAGTGCTCTCGGCATCGACGGCGGCGAAACGCCATAGTAAGTATGCCGGCATTGCCCTTCATGCCACAAGCTAAAGAGCCTTCATTACTCTCACCCAGTGCCAGAACAAAGCTTGCGGCGGAAAGAGCCTTCAGATCTTTGCATCCCGAGTCGACGATCGTCCGCCCCTCGCTGGTCTTCGGCCCTGGGGACCAGTTCTTTGCGGTAACTCAAATCTCTCTCCGTTATTGCAATGATTCTCATGCTTTTCACCACACTATACAGAGGTTCGCAAAGTTGGCCAAGTACCTACCTTTCCTTCCGGTCTTTGGAGGTGGACGGTCTCGCTTCCAGCCCGTTTATGTTGGAGACGTAGCCAAGGCCGTCGAGGTGGTATCCCGGGACGATCTCGAGGTCGTCAATCAGGTCGGGGGAAAGATTGTCGAGGCTGGTGGGCCGGAAGGTATGAGGCTGTGGATCGTGTCCCTTCAATTCTCGGCTAACTAGTATTGGCGACTTTGCATAGTTTTCATGTATCGGGAATTGATGAAAATCACGCTCAACTACGCCGGACTCGCCTCGCGCCGCCTTGTCCTTTCATTGCCGTTCTGGGTCGGCTACATCCAAGGCTTCTTCCTGGAAAAGTTGCCTGAGAGCATGTTCACGGTTACTCGCGATCAAGTCAAGCAGCTCAAGAACGACAATGTCGAGACCGATCCGTCCGATCCGAATCGACCGGAGGATCGGATCAGCATTGCCGATCTTCTTGTTCGAATCCCGCCGGCGAATTCGACGACATCCATGTTCACCCGGGATACCCACTTCAACAACCCCCGCAGCGTGCTCAAAAGCGTACACGACATTCTGCCGACGTATATCGGAGAGGGTGCACAGACAACACCCGTCAGCGGCAAGCGGATGCACGGCCGAAAGGGGGCTGGGACTGATGAAATGTTGGCAGAAGTGAAGCGAATGACGGAGCAGTCCGGCTTTAACAAACTCAAACAGTGAAATGGATTGTGAAAGATTATCATTGATGCTAAGAACGCTTATGGTCCTATGATGACATAGTGATTTGCCCTTACAGGTGATGACCAGATGTAATGGCGATCTTTTCTGCCGTGCCCTGCTATCTGATGTTCCACTCGATGCACTGGCACCAATATCGGTTTTGGTGCTCTAGAGGCTGAAGACCACTTTATTAGCTCCTTCGGCTAGTCCATGTCTTGAAAACCCGCATAAGGCGCGATTCAACGCTCTGGTTGAGATGGGGTGCGTTTGGGTGGTATATTTGTCGCGGATACCGCTTGCCCTATTCTGAGTTTTGGCTTATTCCCTATCTCCATACACTGGCCTCTCGAACAACACCTCAAAACCTTCACAATGGCAAGCAACGTTATCAACCACGCCAAGGAATTCCTTACCCGATCCAACCAGGCCGACTCGTGAGTCTCACGGCTGACAGCAACCGCGACAATCCTGACTTCTTGCCCACAGCACCGAGGTCTGCTCTGAAACCGCGCCGGAAGTCGTCCAGGAACACGTCCAGCAGCGTGAAAAGGTCGAGACCGTCGAGGCCATTGACCGAGAGCGACACATCCACCACCACCAGCATCGAATTCAGCCCATTGTTGACAAGCAGGTTTTGGACACCAAGCATGAATTCAACGTCTTGCCCGAGGTTACCCGGGAGTCCAAGCACGACATGATCCCCGAGCACCGAGCCAAGTTGGAGGAACAGCGAAACGCCTACCACGACACCCAAACTGTTGCCCCTGTCGTCCGAGAGCAGGTCGCCGGCGGTGTTCAGGCCAACGAGCACGTCCACCACCATGTCCAAAAAGACACCCATCCAGCCTTCATTCAGCATGGAACCCTTGCCCGCGGCTTTGTTATCAGACTGCCTGGCGGAAAGGGAGGCGACAAAGTCGATACAGGCATAGAGGATGATACCGCGCGCCACGATAGAGTTAGTGTAGGACTGCAATGTTGCGATCTCTACGCATGTACAGACTTCAAATCCTTTCACGAAAAGTGCCTGTAATGCATGTACCTGTTCAATTAACAACACCGTGTCTGACAGGTAAATGAATCTAGTTACCCCCTATGACCCTGGCCGAAAACTCATTGGACATCGAGGAACCAAATAGCTGAAACGCGAAGCAAGAAAGCGCAATCACCTGGTCATGTCACGTGATTGAGATTGTTTTTCCGAAGCGCTGTGCGATAGGGACCTCGACGAACCGTTCCCGAGTCGTGTCCAGTCGTGTGTATAAGACATGAATCATCGTCGTCGCTGCTCTCCGCGCGCCCTGTTATGTTTCTTCAACAAACGCAAAACCATCACCGCTCAAAAGCATCAGCAGCCTGCACTTTCGTTTGCCTCCCTTCTGGTCGAGCGCGAACGTCCCTTACTAGGTTGTTGACCGTCATATCTGCGGTGTAGAGAGGAAGGGTTACCACCTTCGCAACGAGTCTTGGGTGCAGCGTCGTCGGTGTGTACTGGGTGCTTGCGTTTAGTACCGCAAGTACCGGGTGGACGGGGTTGCAAGTTCTTGTAGTACATGCCTTGGCGATGGACGAATGATTATACAATCATTAACAACTGGACAACTGGAATGCAGATCGACTTCCACGTCGATTTCGAGCTTGGGTCTCATAGCGTCCCGCAGATGTCGAATACAACTCCGAGCCGACGAGACTGGGTAGCTGCCTGAGTCTCAGCATAACTCGTGGCATCCACGTAGACAGTCCGTGAACCTGACTGCGATCGTAAAAAAGCTGCCCAGCAAGTAACGCCCTGATCCAGCAATAAAAGATTATGGCTTAGACGATAAGATATAGCTAGATCATCGGCTATTCGAGTGAATTACATCATGTTACTGTGCCTCCGGGTTATACCCTGCTTTACGATCAATTTCCACCCGCTTAAGAAGCCAACTCTTCCAATCGGCAAGTACGGCTTGTCGTTTACGGTCGTCTTCTTCGTCGATGCCAACCTGATGACGATGCACGAGGTCAATTGGAGCTCACAGTTGAAAGACGAACAAACTCACTTTACACATTACATGCTCGTAATCAGCGTAAATCTCCAGCGACTTGTCACTGCTGGCTATGCGATCGAAGAATGCCATGGTTGCCAGATGTGATGTTGCTCTGTCGTGATCTCCATGCACGATTCGAATAGCTGGTCATGGGTGGGCGGGTATGGCGTCAGAACCTTGAGCAGTAATGCAAGGCTTGCGACTTACGCAGTTTAATCTCCTCTGCCCGGCTTGCCAACTGGTTCAAGCCGTGTAGCAGGGACAAACCAGTGGATGCTCGCAGCTTTCCCTTGTAAGTAAGGGCTGATATCAAATTGCAAATTAGCAAATCACCGAAAGGTGAAAATACTGTCGCAAACTTACGGTCCTGGCGGAACTCCTCTTCGACCCTCGGATCATCACTGACGTTGCCTTTGCAGACATCTAAGTATTCACTCCGCATGTTTCAAGAGCAGGGATGTGAGCTCACCTCTAACAGCTTCCGCCATGGGCAGACTACCGGCAAACTTGACGATCACCCTGGCGATGCCTTCAACGAGGAAGTTCGGCCTGGACGCCGGCGCGACTAGGGATCGGTGGTGAGTTCAGACATGATGTACGGCTACCTGTAAAGGCGAGCTCACCATTCACAAGCGGGCACATGACGAAGGCGCCCGCGATCTTCGGTCGGTATTCTTGCTGAGCCTTTCCTTCCCCTTCCGTGGAACCATGATGCGGGGAATCGACGATCTTTTCGACATCAGAAGTGGATGGATATGTGCTGAAGGTTGATTGGATCGTTCGGGAGTCGCTTGATGGGGTGAAACGAAAGACTCACATGAGGTAATATAAGCTAAAGGGGCCAGAGACGAAATAAGCTTGCGCGATATGGGAGAGAGAGCCTCAAACTCACACAGTCCAGCCGCCCATGGAGCTACATATCGGGATGGATACTCAGCCGTAAGCAACGTAGTCGAGGCTCGAACTCACGCTCCACTCAAGAATACCTCCCTCTGCTTCTTGCCATTTTCGACATCGACCCGCACGACATCTTGTAGCACGGCGTACACCGCAGACGTCAATAGGTGTGGGTCGGAGATATGGGCGTGTATACTATTCGAATGCATTGTTCAGCACAACGTCGCCAACCGTTCCTGCCCATGTCGCTTACCCCGTCGAGCGACCGTACTGTGAATTCAATATGCGACTAAGCCGGGAATCCAGTGGCAAGGCGGTAGATTACTTACAGATGGCATATCCGGGACGATGATTCTGAAGCCGACGTCTAGAAATGTGCGGCAATGAGGTGCATAGCGTGCGCTAAGGCCTAGAACTGAGCTTGCTGTCAAGCCTGACGGTCTTTGGGAGGACTTACCCGTACTCATTCAAGCCTAAGCAAGATGAAGCGTCCAGCATATCCGGGAGAACCGCTGCAGAAGTGACTCAGGGGAACTAATACTGACCGTGCACTATCACCATATCAACGCCTCTGCCTCCCGTCTCCTTTCCTTCCAGAGCCTCTGGCTTCATCTCCCAAGTCTTGTAATAAACCCATCGGCCGGTCCGCTGACGCTCCGGAGACAGCTCTTCCGGCGTAAGCTCCACTTCTTCACTGTATTCAACATCGACGCTGTCGGCGGGCGCAAGTAACGGGAAGAAGATACGACGGCGTGTGGTGATGATGTTGGGATCCTCGTCCAATGCCTGTTCCGGTGTCCATGGAGGGATGAGGTATCTGCCGTATGCTACGATGCCGCCGTTTTCGGGTCAGCGTGAGTTTACAGTAGCGCAAGATGACAACTCACTGGGGTCGGCGGGAGAGTATAGGCCCAGTCTTTGAAGACCAGGCGTCAAGATATCACTGCGGAGAGGGCCGAAGGGTTCAGCTATCCCGGCTAAACGACACGTCCACAAGCGCCAGTGAACTTACCGAACAATCTCAGTCATGCTGGTCAAGTGACATTGAACACGATCCAATCGTGCTGCAATCAAGACGCCGTGAAGCCAACAAAGGATGCTTGAGAGAGGCTGTTCAGTCGTTGTAATAAGCCGGTCGCCGTCATGTGAGACATCTCGATTACCTCCCAATTGCTTCGCTCGGTCATGACGGCTCTCCGTCAGGTTTCCTCCTCTACACAATCCACATTCAGGTCGTATCAGATCTTTAACCATCAGCGCTTCCGAAACCCTCACACACACAGAACCTCCTCCTCCTCATTGAGTCAGCAGCCATGGTGCACGGAATGCCTTCGCCTGAAGTGACGAACGCGCCCACCACTGTGGAAAGTCGGCCATCAACCCAGACCGACACTTCTCTTCCTCGGAAACGGATCCTTTCACCGGCACACCTCGCGGCGTTCAAGGAGAGCGATACGTACAAGGACATAGTTGGATTCGTAGAGGAGCTCAATACGTCTATCGTCGGGAAGAAGTTGTCTGATGGCAAGGCGGATTCACCTGTAAGGATACCCTGTCGAGCGTTGCTCGTCATGATAGTATGCTGAGCAGGCGAGATCCCGATAGGCTGTCGCAACGATTCTGGAGATACTGGATGAAGTAGAGAAGATTGTTCAGAAAACACCACCGGTCGATAACGCGGCTTCACGTTTCGGTAATCCCGCATTTAAGACTTTTTACGACAAGGTTGCTGAGGTGAGCATCGTTGCAGTCAATGACTTCATGGGCCTGGAAAACTCCCCTTGACTGGCTTTCATACTGTAGCGCTCAAGAGGACTACATGAACGGCTCGTCACGGCCGGCTATCTCAAAGAGAGCGCTTCAGTTCCGGAACTATGCGTCTATTTCAACGAGTCGTGGGGCAACCGAACACGCATTGACTATGGCAGCGGTATGGAACTGAACTTTTTGTGTTGGCTGTGAGTATCGCATACGCATCTCTGCTCCTGGATGATCAACTGATGATAAGCCCTGTAGGCTTTGCCTGAGAAAGCTTGGCGTGTTGAGCGAGGCAGACGATCAGGCCGTCGTCCTGAAGATATTCTGGCGGTGTGTGTGACAGTGTCTTTGTCGGACGACATCCTTATTTTCCAGTACCATGGTCACAGGTACATCACTATCATGAGAGGCTTACAAAGCACATACTGGCTGGAACCAGCCGGTTCGCACGGCGTCTGGGGCTTGGATGACTATCACTTTTTGCCGTTCCTTTGGGGCAGCGGTCAATTGGCAGGTACGTGGAGAAGAGCACTGGCGTATCCCCAACTGCAAGGCTTATTGTTTGCCTGCCTTCGCATTCCGCAGATCACAAACACTTGCGGCCGAAAGCGATTCATGACCCAGAGGTCCTCGAGGCATTTTCCAAGGACTACATGTACTTCGCCTGCATCCAATTCATCAATTCCGTGAGTACAAACCCATTATCAAGCTTGACATAGCTGAAAGAGAGACTTCCAACGCCACAGATCAAAACTGCTTCTCTAAGATGGCATTCCCCAATGCTGGACGATATCTCTGCCGTAAGCCTGTATTCCGCTTTCCTGCCAACGGGTTTCCGATAAGAGTCTTTCCTTCGCTTTAGGTCAAGACATGGGCCAAAGTCAACGAAGGCATGATCAAGATGTATAAAGCCGAGGTTCTGGGCAAGCTGCCGGTAGTGCAACACTTCTACTTTGGCAAGTTGTTGCCTTTCCCCGAGGGTGCGGATCTAGAGGACGAGGTGCCGCAGGAGGATGAACATGGGCACATACATGCGAAGGGGGAGACGGGTTGGACGATGGATTGCTGCGGAATACCTGGTAAGCTTGGACGCTAGAGTGCAAGCCTTGGGATATCGCTCTGACACTTTCATCTTTCGCAGTCCCCTCCGTTTTCGCGGCCGCCGCTGCAGCCAAAGGCGAGGGAGTCTCGTCGCAGGGACTGCTGCAGGCTCGTAGCGGATTGAAGCCAATTCCATTCGACTGAAAGCGCCTCAACGAGCAATGCGGAGTGATGACATATTTGACACGAACGATTAGAAGTAATTTCCTGCTCCGGCATATGTTCCCGGCGTCTCGTGCTGAACAGCAGGTGATGCTATTTCTTGTGCTGCGTCCGGGTTGATCGGTCCCTTCCTGGCCGGAGGTGAATATGCCGTGGAACCTGGACCAAAAGCGGGAACAGGCAGAGTGAATGGCTTGGTGGAGAAGATTGGACGGCCGCCTGGCATAAGTGCTTGCACGCTGGAGATCGGTGGTATTGGCTGGAAGGATACCTGGTGCGACAGCGATGCATCAAAGGACAGTCTTTCGGAGATGTAAGGCACGATTGTACTGACTGTATTGTTCATGTGTGTATATGTTTCGAGGAATGACTCGATATCCGTCATTTCCTGCGTGATGCGACTCTTCCGTTCCGTCCTCTCCTCTTTCCCACCTGACCCGAGACCGATCTTGAGCCCCTTCATCTTTTTCATTGTCGATCCTCCGATATCGCCATGTTTCCGTAGCTCGTCCAGCCGACTCTTTGCATCCTTCAGCATAGCGATCGCCTGACCGACCTTCTCGCCTGACGCATGCTCTCCCGCTTCCACCGCAAGCCATTTGCGGCTTCTGACCTCTGCGAGCCCCCATTCCTTTCTCAGATACTCCATCAGACTCGGCTCGATATCATCGTCGATGTTGAGACCTTCCAGTGCTGACCCCTTGGAATTCTTGATTGTCTTGAGCAATGTCCTTGATGACGAATACAAGGTGGCGACCTCGATGTGCAGCTTTGCCAACAAGCCAGGCGAAGGATGACCTCTTGGCAAGGGAAGCGTCGTCGATTGAAATGTAATATTGGCGTGAAACGGAGACAGCAGTTTCTCTATACCGACGGCATTGGCATCTGCCAGTGCAAGCCTGCGCGACGCAATCATGTCAGTAGACGAGAATGCAATCAAGGAAAAATGATCCGTATCACTGACATGGACAGTGCACGCTGGACATCCCTGCTAAACTCTCCCGGCATCTTGGCCTTCCCCTTGCCGATTCTAAACGCTCCGCTCTTCCCGTCCGTGCTGTCCGCTATTCTCGCTTCCCACTCAGGTAAGACCGTCTGTGCAACATAATCAAATACGCCACTTGCTCGACACAGCATATCGGCCGCTTGCGCCATCTTGTCGACTTTACGCTTATCATCGGCACTCGAGGTCATGGGTTGCCGGTCTCGAGAACCCGTAGATCTTGTCGCGGAGAAAGGATCTCGAAGGGTGTCATATGCAAGATTGCAGAGGGCGGCAGCGTAGCAAGTCAGAGTCATGACGAGTTCCGAGCCGAATGCTGGGAGATTTGCGAGGGAGGACGCGCTCATAGATGGTGAGGTCACGATGGACTTCCAGGGGAACACTGAGTACGGATACGTGAGGGCGTTACTCTGGATCCTCGGAAGTCGGGACTTACGAGGGTCATTCCTCTGAAGCAAGTCGTCAGCCTCTAAGCTATTGATGGTGCCCAGAAGGTAAGGGAGATATCCTTGCACGCCCTACGAAACGACGGAAACATTAGCTTCGACATGCTCATGCCCGTAGGACCTCGCACCCACATCCAGCACAATCAGCCAATCCGCATTTCTCGCCTCAACATCCTTGAGCGCGTTCCGAAACTTGGATCGAGCCTGGGTTGCATCTGCGAGAATGACGGTATTTGAGGATGATGGATCAACGCACAGGTCGGAGAATGAGAGGAGAGCGGTTGCGGATGCTGGGTAGACGTAGGGAGGCATATTGGATGATTCGGACGCGGACGGAGCGAGGAATATCGTCGCAAGACATGCATGCAATGTTCATGCACGGCCAGTCCAATTTTGACGTGATGAGAGAGCGTGCAATCGACGGATAGGAGACGCGAATAGGGGAGTGCGGAAGCTATGGGCGCGCCAAGCCCTATTTCTCCGCGCAAGATGTGCTGTACTAGTACTGGATGAAACGGAATATCAATATCAAGTTGGCGGGGCTGACTGAACGCTGTCAAATACGGCCAGTGCCCAGGTGCGACGCGGGACCCTATAGCTGATCCTACTCATCTTCCCATTTCCAAGTATTGAATTCAAGAGGCCGCGCGATCTTCCGGGAGCGCTCTCGCAACTCAGCTGACAAGGCATTCAAAATAGCTCTCAGGCCTAGGTTGGCTCAGAGGAATGCTCAGATTAACAGAGAGCCAGGATTACTGTCAAGGAGCGGACACTGAAATCACCCCTGTGTTTCACGCCAGATCGCTATTGCCGACTGCTAGTACCAGCTTCAGTACCAGTGTCCTGCCAGTTCCGTCAGGAGCGTCCAGTTGTACTTTTGAGTCTTCTTTCGTCTGCTCGCGTGCCCAACCGCCTATTTGCTACTCTGCTGGACTGTCTGGTACGCTGTCTGGGAGTAGCATGCATTCGGAGCATCCAACGACATGGACTGGGCAGCAGCGGCCTGGACATCCGAGGCCGAGAGTGTTTCAGTTCGAGGCTGCCCTGACCTTTGCTATTGGCGCGTCGGAACTAAATACACGGTGCGCCCTGCTTGCATTCTAGAGTACGGCGAAGTCAACCATCCGGGCCCGGGAACTGCAGCTAGAGACTCGCCTCGCAGATTCCTCCTGTGTTCCTCGTTGTCCAAAGCGCATCCGGTCAGCCCCCTTCTCGACTCGTGACACGACAGCACAGTCCCGGGACAAGCATGTATGATCCCACAAAGGACGGTCAGTAGCAATATCCTCGTCTCGCAGCGTGGGTGCGGCGATCGACTGGGACTGACTTGTCGTCGCTCTTCTTCATACTTCTCCTTCTTTGGCTGCAGCTGTCCACCAGAATCGAATCGACGCATCGCAAGATCCCACAACGTCGCGAGGCTACACGAGCCAACATCCGTCGGTCAACCCATTAGAGGCGCACGCAATACAGGAAAACAGGTCGTACCAGCCGTACCCGCCACCCGGCATTGCCCAGCCCGATGTCAGTCTACCCTCGATCAAAGACTTTACTGCTCCAATCGCACGACAGTCTAATGCCATGCAAGGGTACGCTGTCGCACCGGCAGGCGAAGGCATCGTAGGAGACGGGCCGGACAGGGCAGCGGGATGGAGCAGATTGAGGCTGCAGGAAATGGGTTCGCAATCGCACCTGGGACAGCCGTACTACAGCACAGCATACGGAGGATTCGAACAGCAGCAGCAGCAGCAGCAGCAAGGGGGTCTATTGTCGGAACAAAGCTCACGACAGCAGCAGTCGGGATCGAGCCATGGATACTATCCCGGTCCGGAACGTGCGCCAGACACCGGAAGCTCGACGTATTACCAAGCGCAGTCGCACGCCCAATCGCAGCCACAGCAACTACAACAGCCGCCATCTTCCCATGCTAGGCATCCGCCGCCGGATTATCCGTATGCTCCGGGCACGTCGAGTACCGCTCAGACACAGTATTATCAGCCCATTTCATATCCGACACAGCCGTACGGAGCCGATGAGTATTATCCTCAAAACGGCCAACCTTCGTCTGCATCGACGTACCCGAGCGCTATCAGCAGCAGCGGAGGTGGACCTGGTGTTGGGAGTTATAATTCGATCAGTCCACCGACTCTTCCACTCGCCGGCGAGTCCCACGCGCAATCACGGCCATACCCACAACAGCCCGGATCGGAACGTATCATGCGCACAGAGAGCAATGAGGTGCAGAGCACTCCAGAGCTGAAGGGAAGTCTCAAGAAGGAAGTGCAGGAAATATCGGATTCGAAGAGGAAAGGCAAGGGCAAGGCTGTTGCCCCGGCAGGATCGGACGATGGTGAGGATGATGAGACGCAGGAAGGGAATGGGAAGGAAGGCAAGGCCAGCACAGCTGACTTCATTCGTCGGCTGTGGACGATGGTAAGTCGGCTCCCAATTTCCGGCCTACGTCAGTGCGGTTTTAGACCTTTCCTCATGTCTCGATAACCGCAGATGCAAGCTTTCTCGACGGATGGCGAACTAGGGGAAGGCGGCAAGTTTCTGGATTGGAGTCCGTCAGGGGATAGCTTCATCATCAAGGACAAGCACCACTTCGAGAAGAATATTCTGGTTCAGCATTTCCGTCATTGCAACTTTTCGTCGTTTGTGCGACAACTCAACAAGTATGGATTCAAAAAGGTGAGTCTGCACGAAGGGCGTGCCCGCATGTCTCGCTCAGCTTCCTGTTGACAGGTCAAGCGTAGTAAAGCCACACGAGCCAAGGATGCAAACGGTCAGGCTGGAGAGGAGGCAAGCCGATATCTCTTTCGCGCATTTCGATGGTATGCTCATCCTTTTTCGCAGTGGTGGGAGTTTCGCCATCCAGACTTTCGGCAAGACGGGCAGATCGTGCTGGAACTTATCAAGGTGCGCCGAATAGCGTTCACATGTTTGCGCTTCTGGCTGAAACGAAGCGATGCAATACCTCTTGTCAGCGCAAAGCAGCCAACCCGAAGAAAGTTCGCGCCAACGGGGATGCAGCACTCCGCCAAGAAGCCGCTCAACATGCTTTGGAAGCCGGGATTGGCGTTCCGCCAAACCAGCCAAAACCAAATCCACCTCCTGGACAGCAAACAACCAGTTTCGGCGATACGATCGTACAACAGCAGGTGCAGAGCCTCATGCAGCTCAATTCGAACTTGTCGTCACGCATCAGGGATCTAGAGGGTCAAATGGAAGGGTTGAAAGCTCAAATGCAGGCTAAAGAGGCAAAAGATCGCAGGAAAGAGGGATGGTTCCCATCGCTCGTAGCTTTCATTGTCAGGAATCTCAACAGTGAGTCAATCTGGTGCATCACAGCGGGCACAGTTTATTCACGTAAACCACCAAAGACCTCAATGCCATGGAAGGCGCGGAGCAGATCCTGAACGAAATGAACTCGCTGCACGCCTCGTTTGATGACGAGAATCCTACACTGCTGAATCTGGAAGAGTTGATACCCTCGAATCTTGCGACCACGACATCCAGTTCCTCTGCACAAAACAGAGATCTCAAACCCCAAGTGCCGATATATCCCTACATGCAAGAACAAATACCGAATTCAAAGGATCCTTCCTGGGAATCACAAAATGTAGCCAATAACGAGAGGAATGCGACCACGATTTCCGGCCCTTCCGCGCCGATGATGAATCTCGGTCATTCCGACACCATCCCGCTGAATACATCGCTACCTAGCGGGGAAAATATGCCCGGTCAAGGCAATGGCATGGTCATTCCTGATTACGGAAATGGAGGAACAGTCATGCAGATGCAGCAGGCCGATGTCGACAACGGACAGTTGTCGGCCATTGACGCGCGTGGAAAGGAAGTGTCGGGGATGAAACGTAATACCATGAGTAATTGGACGTCGTCATTGTCATGGACCAAGGCGCCAAGGGTATTGGTGGTGGAGGATGACGCGGTATCGTGAGTCATGTGGTCAAATGTGGACGCGTACAGGTCAATTGAAGCTGCATTTTCCAGGCGAAACCTTGCCATACGATTCTTACAGCTAATCGGCTGCGAAGTCGAGCAAGTAACGGATGCCGAATCCGCTATCGCCAAGATCAACACATCGCCATTCGATGTAGTGTTCATGGATATCATTCTGCCCAAGATGACAGGGTATGTTGCACCTCGTCGCTATCAAATACAGCTGATTGACTCGATCACTTCAGTCATGATGCTACGAGATTACTGCGTGCATCCAATGTGACTTTGCCCATCATTCCCATGACCAGCTCTTTCGGAGATGGTGAGTTTTTCTATTATGGCAGGGAGACTTCGACTGACGTATTTCGCTCTCACTATAGATGATCGGAAACGCTATGACGCTCATGGTAAGGCAATCAACGCGGCCAATCGTGCATGTAGCTGACCACGTGCATTATCTCAGGTATGACCGACCTGCTGCCCAAGCCTTTCTCACGGGATCAGCTCTATTCGATGCTTGAGGTGAGCAGGAAGTGTTACGTGTTTTCCTTTCCTTGTATCTCAAGCAATTTTCAGCGTCATCTCTCTCACTTGAAAGCTGCCAAGCGTTACGCCATCCAAATACCTCCCGCTGTCGGCGTGCCGCCACTCTCCGATCAGGGTGTCCATGACGCTTTACGCTATAGCGCTGCGCATTATGACAAGATCATTGAGGGCTACAACAATCCGGAAGAAGTCCCGATGTGGAACCCTCTCAGTGGAACGGGCACGAGCGATGCTCAATTTATTCAAATGATCGGCGTAGGTCAAACGAAAGAGCCGGTTCTGGGCGGTTCTAATACATGTTGATGAAACAGCTGCAACAATCACTCAACCAGAACGGCGAGCCAATCGACTTCAACCAGATAATGCAGTCTGCTGCCAACACATCAGTCGAATTCACCATGATGCCTTCAAATGCCTTTGCCGCAGAGATGGGCATGGCAATGGGCAATATGCACATGAAGCGAGGCCGCGAAGGTGAACAAGACGACGAGAACTCGAAACGGGCCAAGATCTCTCCGCTTATGCCGACAGATATGTAAAGAGAGAACTCGGTGAATCACATTTTGATTTCGTTTCCTGACATTCCTAGCATTTTTGGAAATTCTCCAGTTGTATTTGGCATCCACGCAATGTACAATGTGTAATAAGGTATACGAAACTTGCATACCTAAGTGAACGATCGCTTCACGTCGCATGCTCCCAGCATGAACTGCCCAAAGCTCGAGAGCCAGAAGCGGCGAAAGCGCGCCTGACAGAAGGCTATTAGTAGCCGGGAGTTCTTGCGCTGCGTGCCGTATGACCCGGAGTTCTGGAACTGTAGCCGGGAGTGCTGGTATTGTAACCTGGAGTCCTGGCCGAGGCCGTTCCACCATAACTTGGCGTCATGGCACGCTTGGACGTTTGATAACTTGGAGTCATGGCGCCGCGATATTCCGGTGAAGAGACTGCTGATATGATGCCAGTAGCGGAAGACGTGAGATTCGCTGGCGCCGTCGCTCGTTGCTGAGCGTCCTTTTTCTTTTTGTTTCTGATTCGTTCCTGAGAATTTCGAGTTTGGTGAGTGAACGAGATTCGGGTAGGGCACGACAAGTTACCTTTCGCCTTTGGTTGGCACTCTTGACGCCGCTCTTCATGCCGTCCGCGTACTTCAAGACAATCAATCAGCATCGTCCAGGTACTCGGACGGTCCGCTTACATTTCCGGTGACGCCTTGAGCGTGTCCGACTTGAAGTTTGAGAGCCATCTTGGCTTTATCGGATGTCACGAGCGACGCGAATTGGAAGTTTGGGTCGTCTAGATGGTTTGGATACCGATGATAGGGAATATCTAGTAGACTCTCGTTTGGTGGTAGCGGTACGGGATCTTTAACAAAGCCGATGTCAGTGCTTGTCGGGAACGAAACGGTTCTTCTCGTACGCACCAGGTATCTCCTGTAACAGCTCTTCGTAAACACTGCTGAAAAGCTTGGCCTTTGGCGGTTTCTTCTGGCTACCTTGGCTTTGTTGCCCTTTCTGCACAGGCAATTGGGGCGGAATGCCATCCTTGTCGTTCGCGCTTGATGCCTCCTTACCTCCTGGAGTCGGAGGCGCACTAGCATCAGCCACATTGGACCCTCTTCTGGATTCGAGCTTGACGTCTGATACGAATGTTCTCGGATATGAGCCGGGGTTGACGGGCGCTTTGACAAAACGAGCATAGAGCGGTTGAAGGTCGACTGCGGTGAAGAGGTCTTTACTCGGATGGACGACCGATGGCGGAATCTCTGAATCGGAAATGAGAACAGTCCAGCTCAATGAGTCTCCGTCGTCTCGTCGCACCTGGGAAGACCGAGGATACAACCGCAGGAACCCCTGGCGGTCTCCGAACCGGAGCGGCCATTCTGCCAATGGAACCTCTCTTCCAATTCACTGTACTATTCCTAGCGATTACGACGCTAAGGCGCGAGCTCGATTATCAGAATGCCATATACCATCTTCGCACAAGGACGTGGACATACCATCTGTAGATGCTGAGAGATAGAGATACAGGCGTAGGGCAGTGCCAACCTCCCGAGGATCAACAGAGATCTGCTCAAGAACTGCTCAAGATGGTTCGCAAGTCTGTCACTGCTCGAGGTGGAGGCGGGAAGGGGAACACGGCGCAGCGATCGGCTGGCTGGCTTACCCAAGCAGATTTTGGATTTTGGACTCGTCATGTCCCGCCCATCGCCTTGCACCCTCTAGCATCTTCTGACGTCTTTTCGCTCGAGCTTGAGCTCAACGCAACATCTATATCAGTCGGTAAGCAGTATATCACACCGATTTTGCCATCTGGCCCTTAAATATCGATAGATCTCATCAATACCTAGCAAACTCGTGAATATGTCATCGGAAAAACTCTTCAAGAGCATCGGCGACATCGCCACGAACATCGATGCTCAAGCGGAACGTTCCGAGCAGGAGCAGGGACAGGAGAAGAAGCAGGAGGACGTAGCAATGGGATTCGAGGACGAGAATCGTGAAGTTCAGGAAATGGAGTCCATGTGCATGGAATGCGGCAAGAACGTAAGCATTCAGGTTGTGGTGCGAGGAAAGCCATAGAGTGCCACGTTAATGCTGCTCTCAGGGCACAACGCGAATGCTCCTCACGGTCATTCCATACTTCCGTGAAGTCATCGTCATGTCTTTCCGGTGCGAACACTGCGGAAACAGCAACACGGAAATTCAGCAGGCAGGCGAAATTCAGCGTAAGCAGTCTCCAGGGTGTGTGATATTTGAAAGTTGATACGATCTTCTCTCTCTGCCCCACAGCGAAAGGATGCATGCACACCGTGCACGTTCTCGATCCTTCTGACCTGAACCGTCAAGTCGTCAAATCCAACTCGTGTACCGTCACCATCCCGGAAGTCTCCCTGACGATTCCCGCCTCTCGAGGCCAGCTCACCAACATCGAAGGGATCCTGCGGGATACCGTGCGCGACCTCTCCCTCGATCAGCCCGTCCGGAAGGTCATGGAACCTGAAGCCCACGAGAAGATTCAAGCGATCATTGAACGCTTGAACGGCTGCTTGCCCGATGACGGTGAAGAGGACGAAGAGCACGCCGTCGGAGAAGTCAAGCCAAACGGACCGAAAAAGTTTACGCCATTCACTTTCAAGCTCGATGATCCCGCCGGCAACTCATTCGTCTCTTTCGTCGGATCCACAGCCGACGCGAAGTGGAGCATGCGAGTCTACAATCGAACAAGAGAGCAGAACGTCGCTCTGGGTCTTGTGTCTGAGGAGGAAGCAGCGCAAAGCGCAGCGGCAGCTGCCAAGCTCCAAAAAGGCGGTGATGTGCCGGAAGGTGGTCGAAGGGTCGATCCTTCCGAAGCGAGCGGCTTGACCGGCCTGAGCGGGTCTGTCGTTCCCGAGGAGATCTATGCATTCCCGGGTAGCTGCTCTAGCTGTGGTCACACCATCGACACGCTCATGCAGCAGGTCAACATTCCTCACTTCAAGGACATCATCATCATGTCCACCAACTGCGAACACTGCGGTTACCGTGACAATGAGGTCAAGTCGGGTGCGGCCATCTCCGAGAAGGGCAAGAAGATCATCTTGAAAGTTGAGGACGAAGACGATCTGAGCCGAGACATTCTCAAGGTATGTCGCTGATTATCATTCCCTTACGTTCACAAGCTGATCAATCTCACCTGATGCTCAGTCGGAAACATGTGGTCTCGAAATCCCGGAGATCGATCTCGTGCTGCAGCCAGGAACTCTCGGAGGCCGATTCACCACGCTGGAAGGCATGCTCAATCAGGTATACGACGAGTTGAGCACCAAGGTCTTCCAGACTGGTGGAGATTCGATGGACAAGGAGGAACGCTCGACTTTCGAGAAGTTCTTGGGCGACATGAAGGCTGTACGTATACTTCGTCTTGCGAGCCGAACGGCAACTGATCGCTGCTCTGCTTCGCGTCAACAGATTATGTCCGCTTCCCGTCCGTTCACCCTTATCATGGACGACCCCGTTGCCAACTCATATCTGCAAAACCTTTATGCACCCGACCCTGATCCCAACATGGAGATCATCACGTACGAACGTACCCAAGAGCAGAACGATGAACTAGGTCTTAGCGACATGGTTCTTACAGGTTACAACAAGGACATCCAGGACGTTATCGAAGAAACCCCGGCCCATTCATAATTTAGCCATGTCGCCTGTTGTATCTAGATGTCGAAATGAGATATTCTGAGTCACCCTACAAATCTGATCCGGGGTTACAGTTGTTCAGGCCTCTCAAAGGGATATCTCTCCGTTCTCCGTGTTTCGTGATGAATACATCCTTACAAGTCAACACCCGGCGCTCGAAATACCTTTCACTACGTAATCTAGGATGTTCTTCAAGTAACCGACTTGAGTATAAAGGGTCAACAGGAATCCGCTATCTATCGTGGTCACAGTATCCGAGCTAACGTTCCCGGCGGCGAAGCGGATTTTGTACTCTCGCCTGGCGTCACCTGCGTCATCTGCAATGGCTTCCGGACAACGCTCGCAGAGCGCCCTGCTGATCCGGTGGACACTCCTGAATCTTTTGCGCTTCTTCGGTATCATTGCGATAGGGTGGGTTCTTGGAGTTCAGGTTGGATTGCTGATATCGTGAGTGGAGGAATGCCACTTTTCGTCACGCTTGCACAATACCTCACAAACGTTCTGGACACTGCGCTTACAGTGATGGCCGAGCGGGCACAGTAGCCCAAACGACCGCAGAGGATTCCCAGCAATCGGCAGTAATGTCCGTGACCAACATCGCGTCAACCGCCATAATGTCTTCCAGTACACCTGATACCAAGTCTGCCTTCAACTCCGGAGGTTCGGTTGCCCAAGTAGTGACAGATACTACTCAAGCCTACCCAGCAATAACGGCTGTTCCTCTTGCACTGTGGCCAAGCTCAGTATCAACTCCACCACAGAGTGTATCTTCGGCGCCGATTCTCAATCTTCCCCCGGGAATGGGTGCTCTCCGAAGAAGAGATGATTCAGCCTCGACATCAAATGAAACGCGCGCAGTCGCAGAAACTCGTTACTATGCAGACTCGACAGTCCCTGCGCAGGATGGAGGTGTCTTGTAAGTGTAGGGCTATACTACCAGAGAATGTCGATGTAAATTTTGCGCCTGTAACAGATTCGCAGTGGTACATCGAGTCGAATGCTGTGAGTCTGTAGGAGTGCAGGTGGCGCTGTGTGTGACGTGCCCATGCTCAATCAGACCATGCACATGCTCTTCTAATGACAGGTATCGCGCTTCTCGTATTGCTGCTGGGCCAAATCGGTTGGCCTGAACGCTTCCTCATCAAACACCTCCCTCCGCTCGGCGTACGAAGCAGCGGTCTCACGTTGGGTTGCGGCAAGATATGGCAAGTCCTTTCGCGGCTACTGCCAGGATGTTGCCTGACCAGGACGATTTCCTCCAACTGTAGGATAGGAACCGAGATGCAAAGACACTAGTGAGTAGATCAGCGTTCGTCACAGGATGATGTCGCCTGACCATACTCCTTAAGTGTCCCGACTGCTCAGCGAATTCCCGGTATACTTTTACTGAGCTCCGGTGTCCTCGATGCTGTTATCGTCAGTCACACCGAGTACCTGAATTTGATACATAGACAGCTGATTTTGGCCAACGCTGCGACCTGTTTCCATACCCCTTGTCAACTCAGGCCTCTATCCTGATCTTCAGACAGTCGCGCGAAAATCGAGACAGACCGATAGCCGATCGAGACGTATACCTGCGATTCCATATCGCTCAGCGATTAATGTTCTGGACCAATATACCGGCGGAGGCATTCTATGGGACCGACACGATGGGTCCGCCCGACTTTCCTGAAGCGGATGGGCAGTACAGGAATTATCGAGAGAAACCATCGATATCGCCATCATCGCCCGAGTATCCCACTTTCATGAGGGGTGGCATCAATGACGCAGAACGACAGATACCAGGTATGTCCGATGAGCGGGGGGTCTCTCTTCGGGGAAGGCAACGACCAAAAATGGGAGGAGATGACGATGAGCTTAGCGAAGAGCTTATCGAGAACACCCGGGTGAATGCATTACCCCAAGGCCGGAGTCATGATCACCTGAATCGTACTGTGCACGAAGCTTTACCGCCTCCACGGTTCCCCTCAGAGATCGCATCTTTGCCAGATTCGATACAGCAAATGGTTCAAGGTGTGAAGCCCAGATTCCTTTCGAGTCAAGCTGTCCCCCAAATACAGGTGCAACCTAGCACTGGCTCCACTCTTGTATCATCTGGGGCCTCAGCTAGATTCCCTCGACCCGACAGCACCTTCAGCGAATTGTCGATCGGCAACGTCTCAACCAGAGCCCGGCCTAAGGCACATCTGGTGCGGAAGCTCATGGACGACACCAAGTTGATGCCTCCGAAGAAGAGTGC
The DNA here is from genome assembly GCA_023628115.1 of Naganishia sp. PT2105A-2. NCBI lineage: Eukaryota > Fungi > Basidiomycota > Tremellomycetes > Filobasidiales > Filobasidiaceae > Naganishia > Naganishia sp. PT2105A-2. The sequence goes on along the minus strand of JAMALG010000093.1, from coordinate 48,096 downwards.
GATGAGACGTGCTTCCCGATCTGCTGGTGTTCCAGCAACGGAAGTGGAAAGCACTCTGCACCTGGCCACGAATGGAACCACTCCAGGTGCCGAACCGCCTGCCGACAAAGAAGTCGCTCGCCGTTCCATTGTGCGCTTTGACCTACATCGCTTGTCGTACGCAAGTACTGTGAGCTCTTCGTCCTTTGAAACTATTCTAGCGGACATTTTGCCTGGAAGACCTCCCAAGAGCAAAGTCGGTCGCCTTGAAGCACCTTCATCGACGGTCAGGCTCTCTGCGCCCGCTGTCCGGACGACGGAGCAGGCAGCTTCCAGAACGCAATACCAGGCTAGACCACCGGACCGCCAGGGAGGAACCAGGTCCAGGTCGCCTTCTCGCCTAAGCTATCTCTGTTCGGATGGATCCAGTCCAGATTCGCCGTTTGCCGATCCTCCTGCCACCTCCCCGGAATCGCCGTTTGCTGATACTCAACAATTCCATTCGCCTTCGTCCACCGTAGAAGACGAGCGACATTTCGAAGCCAAGCGTAAGAAACGGATGTCGCACCTGGTCCTGTAGCTATACTGCCTGAATAACACGTAGGTTTTTGTATGCGTTGAACATGCTAGCCTCGACCTCTGCCTGAGGGGGATATTGTGAATATACAACTTGAGGGATGTCCTAGGTTGTTGCAAGAGCCAGAGTCTAACCTGGGGGAAGGAGACTGGCATCCATAGCGGCGCCTGCATCTGCAACCTCTTCGTCGTCATAAGGTGATCTGGCGATAGGAGTTCGGGGCAGGACCATGAGACCTGTGTCCGAGCGATCGGTATTAATGACCGCTATCCCGAACGTAACGCGACTCACCTGATCGAACAGCTTCCAAAACGCCGAACGGCCTCATCAGGGACAAGAATGCCTCGACTCGTGCCGTCTTTGCGGTCAACTCGATGATAACCGAGTTCTCCGCGACGTCGACAACTCGACCTCCGAATTGCTCTGTCAGGGTCTTGACGGATCGCAAGTGCAGGTGCTTGGCGATCAAAGCTTCGGATGCGCCCAAGGGGTTATGCTGGCCATTTGACGCGTAAGAGGAAAGATTGCCGGGAAGCGATGAACCCGACTTTTCAAAGTTTTGTGCAATGGCTCGTTCCCGTTCAAACTTGGCATCCACGTGGTGGCTTTGAGTCTCCTGGCCGTCAGCCGTCACGAAGGATGGCACCTCGGGAGCGTGTGTTGGGCCTCCTGTCATTTGCTGTTCGGCGTATTCGGGACCAAGGATGGAGATTTTACAGAGCAGGAGTTCTCGGGAGATGCAGCTGGTCCTGGTGTAGTCCAAGACGGCCCAGACGGGAACCTGGGATATGAGCGGGATATATGAACAGTCGGCTCGGCGGATGTCAGCGTCTTTGACATACGAGATCTTCCAGCTGACGCCTCGCCTGTTCAATAACGCCATCCTGACCTCTCAGAACGATACACATTCGCGAGAGATCACGGATTTCAGTCTGACAAACGACCAAGGAATCTATGAGAATCCAGAACGTCAGCTCCCCTGAAGTTTGCATGTCCAGACAAGCTTACTTACCGATGTTGAATCCTCGAGCAGCAAGAATACCGGATACTCGAGACAGCACACCAGGTTCATTCTGAACGAGACAGTTGAGAGTGTGCCTGTGCGGAACCGTCAGTATAAAGGCTACAAAGACTATTTCAGTCTCGACCTACTTCTTGAACGGTTCCGTACTGGGAGCGGGAGTGTTGTACAGAATGTTGGTCACGGCCTCTTCAGCGCTAGGAGCTCGGGGATGAGTGAAGGCAGGCAGCGGTGGAGGTGCCCGTCGTTTGCTCGTGAGCTTGTCTGCGAGGAATCCCACAGTCTCAGCACATCCCCTCGAGATCTGTACGACACAGTACTCACAGTCCAAGGCACTGGTAGAGTCATCGATCGGTTTCGGGGGGCCAGAAGCGTTCGACTGATTCCTGAGCAGGACAGGCGATGCCGTCCATCTTGCGGCGGCGGGGGCTGCTCTCCGGTCGATGAGGCCGAGTGACTGCTTGATGACGGGTGCTGAGCGGAACGACATGATGCAGGACTCTAGCGAGTGTGCACACTCAACCGCTTCCCGCCCGACGGTCTTCCTATATCTGCTGGCTCCCCGCAATCGCGTATCTCCCGGCCTCGCGCTTGCCGAAATATGAAGAGAAGCGCGTTTCACCCGAAAGGCAGTCACCTTGTTCAGCCCGAAAGGTAGGATAGGGGTCCCGGGCAAGGTCCTTGTCTTCTCGTTGAGAAGCGCAAAGTCGGGCTGAAACTGGGCTGCCTATTCAGCCCATCATGGTGTTGAACATCGTGGACCCCCATCCCGGATCTCCCTCAACAGCCATGGACACGAACACATCGCGCTGTACCGATTCTCTCCTCGGCCGGCTTACATGAGGGCGGTTCAATACCGGCTCTTCACTCCATCAGGCCATCAAGGGCCATAATCAATGATGCAACCCGGCAAATTGTGTCGTAGGTTCGACAATGGCAGCTTACGTTGGGCGTTGTCTACACCAGGTAATCAGGTAGGCGATTCTCAGGTCAAATGGATACTACGTGTCAAAAGACGGAAGGAAGGACAGGGATTTCCAAGGCAGTTCAAAGGGGAGCAGGGGGTATGTTGGACAGGAATCGTCTTCATAGCATACTATAATATGATTCGATACAAACTCCGAAGACGACTATCTAGCAAGCGCTGGCTTGCGTACATGGATTTCTCGTGATTCGATACATGCTAAACACAACAGAACGCTTCTTCAATGCGAGGCGACAATTTAGATCTTGTCGACGGTGGTACCGGGGTGACCAGTAGCCGAGGTACCCTTGGCGGCGTCGGGACCACCGACTCGGGGAGCACCCTCGTAGTACTGGTGCGAGTGCTCGGTGTCCTTATGCGAGTGGGCGTGGACACCACCGGTCTTGGACTTGAATTCGTCGAGGGTAACAGTGGGGAGGGTGGTCATCTCGTGAACAACTAATGGGGAGTCAGCACGTAGGCCGGGACAAGGATCAACTGTGAAACGTACCAGGAGCATCGTGAATCTTCTCGTGGATGGGCACGGTAGTGTGGACGTGAGTCGAAGCGAGGGTTTCACGCTGGATGACAGGCTGGATGGTCTCGTGGACATGGTGGTGGACGTGCTCGTTGGCCTGAACACCGCCGGCGACCTGCTCTCGGACGACGGGGGCAACAGTTTGGGTGTCGTGGTAGGCGTTTCGCTGTTCCTCCAACTTGGCTCGGTGCTCGGGGATCATGTCGTGCTTAGACTCCCGGGTAACCTCGGGCAAGACGTTGAATTCATGCTTGGTGTCCAAAACCTGCTTGTCAACAATGGGCTGAACTCGGTGCTGGTGGTGGTGGATGTGTCGCTCTCGGTCAATGGCCTCGACGGTCTCGACCTTTTCACGCTGCTGGACGTGTTCCTGGACGACTTCCGGCGCGGTTTCAGAGCAGACCTCGGTGCTGTGGGCAAGAAGTCAGGATTGTCGCGGTTGCTGTCAGCCGTGAGACTCACGAGTCGGCCTGGTTGGATCGGGTAAGGAATTCCTTGGCGTGGTTGATAACGTTGCTTGCCATTGTGAAGGTTTTGAGGTGTTGTTCGAGATAAGAACGGAGTGCGAGTGTATGAAGATGGAATTCAAGCCAGAAGTCAGTATACGGCAAGACGGTATCCGTTATCTATATAGCGTTTCAAACAGCTTCCAAATCAGCAGAACGCTCAATCGGCTCCAGCGCGAACCTACGTCATAACATTTCGACGTCATGGGCACGTGATGTAAGGCAGATTAGCTCGCTATATCCCCCGGGTTCCGCAGCTCTTGCCCTCTGCACCTTGTGTGCGCTCTGTGAAATCTGCATTCCCGCTGTCCCCCGGGTGTTGCGCTGGATCGGAACCTGTCCGTCGGTGACAACTGATGTGCTAGCTTTCTACAGCTCTATCTACAGGAACGCTTCATGTGCTTGTCTTACGGTTTGACTAATTTGGCTCTCATGACGCGATACGTGACTACCTGCGCGTCCCCCGTGCTTGTTGCCCGAACATTCGAGAGGCGAGGGGCTGAGAAATTGCACTGAAAAAGGAATTCGTTGTTCGGGCATTTCAGCTTGACTGAGTTTCCATCAATGCATCGAGGCGCTGGATTCCGCTCCTCGGACACTTCTTGTCGGCGCAGATCGCTTCGATCATTAGCTTGATTCGTCATCCCGCATCACGTCCCGCATCGCGAGCCCACGACTGCGACGGTGTGCACGTATGCACTGCGTTGGAAGCCTGGTGATGACGGCGTCGTTGTAGCTGTCGTCGCGGTCGACGTCGCTGGCTTCGTATGCTCCATGCATGATCGCATAGGTCAAAGGTCGTCCCACCCCATCGCATGTCACAGAGCGCCAGAATAGATGCTGCGTCTGACCGCATCAGTCAAGCTGGTAGTCATCGACATCCAGTGTCTGTCAGAGGTCCAAACGGAATCATTATTGTATAATGGATGTATTCAGCAGCAACAACAGCACGCTGCTTTCGCATGCCCCCCCCATAATGGAGCTCAGAATGGCTTCTCACGGATTATTTCTCCAACTTTGAGCGCCTCCTCGGCGTCGATTCGGTATGCGGATTCCCCGACCGCCTCGACGATTGGCTTGCTTTCAGAGAGAACAGGGTTAGACCTAGAATTCGAAACAGACCACGCCGCGTTACGAGAAGGAAGAAGAGTCCGGCTTCCAATTCCCAGAGGACATGCAGCTAGACATGCTATGGCCCGCCCACAAAAGAAACCGTGCATGGCTCCAATTTGCTTCGGGCGCATCACACCGAAGACGTCGGTTGATTCATTTTCGTCGTTGATCTGCATTCCGCCGCCTTTGATCTGTCCTGTTGGAGATCGCAGTTCCTCTCGGTTGCCTTGTTTGAGCTCTCATATCTGTCAACGATCGTTCGTCACATTCGCTGTTGCTGGCCAGGTGTTGCTACCTTCTCTCAAACCTCTGACCAAGTCATTCAACAACCGAGTCGCAGCGTGACGTCATTTCCGGAGAAGTTGCTGTGTTGCAGTCTTCAAGTCCTAAATCACAACTCTTGGTCTCATCTTGTCCGCCCATCAGACCCACATCTCCTCAAGCCCGAACACAATGCCATCCCTGTCGGGCGCTCTCCAGAAATTGCACATCCGTCGACGTTCGGATGCCGCCTCTTCGCCTCCTGCTTCCCCGTCGAAGACTGCGGAATCCAACTCGCGAAGAAGCGTCGACCAGAACAAGGTCATTGGATCGCCTAGCGGTGTGAACGCCAACACGACATCTCCGCTTCCCGCCTCCCAAACTCGAACCAGCATCGACTCGAATGTCCAAGGGTCACCCATTCCCGGAGCTCGAAGGTCTTCCATCGATGCCACGAAAGACCTACCTCCTGTCCCCGGCTCGGGCGGCGGGATGAAGCGCCGCGGCTCGATACCTCGATCTCCTGGAAAATTCGCCCTCCCTACCATTCCCAATACTCCGCTCGCGGAATCCATCGAGCGCGAGCGAGAATTGACTGCCGGCGGGGCGCGAGGATTCGGTGACAAGGAGGAAGTCCTGAGGACTCCGGACGAGAGGGAAGGTTATCGCGGAATTGGCGAAAAGGTTGATGTCGACAAGGGTATTCCGGCGCCCAAGGGATACGCTGCGACGCATCTCCCGCCTACGGCATCGCTTTCAGTTACCAGCAATGATGGATCAAAGTCGGCCTTGGTCTGGAGTGATGGCTCTCGAGACCAAGTCATCCAGAAGGAGCACGACCTCACGCCGCCTCAACAGCTGTTCCCTATTGCCATCCCTACCGCTGAGGAGGTGATTGACGGCAACTATTCGATCATCCCCACCAAGCAAACGGACCAGAAGCTGGCCAAAGTCGACCGCGATGGAGCTCCCATCTCCAAGAAGCCCTGGAATCCGGCATACGTCGCCACCCGCGTCTTGTCCGACCACCCCTATCCTCCAGCCGCGACAGAAGCCGAATGCGCTGCCCACCTGCAACGACACTTGGCGCTCTTGCCCGCCACCATCTTCAGCCCCGGCAGCGCCCATCGTGCGGCCCACGCCAAGCCGGGCAAGGCAAGGATATTCCAAGCCGGGCCTGTCGTTTCCGCTGCGGCGCGGGACGTTGAGTTGGATCGACAGCGGGAAGACTTGATCGCGCGGTTGATCAAGATGGAGGATGAGGCCATCGCCGCCAAAAAGCGGTTCGAAAAAGCGGCGTTGTTGGATTCCATTCGTGCTGAAAAGCTCGAGGCGTTTGAGGCTGCCGGCTGGAAAGATCGGCTGGAGATTATGGATACCGTGGACATTACGACGACCGTCTTGGAGCCTATTATTCAGGTAAGTCGCGTGGTCCTCGTAGTACTGCGCGCTGATCACTCTTTCGCTTCAGGAACATGTCATTCCGATTGAAGTGACGTACTACACCTACATCATCAACCGAGAGATCCACAAATACCACATCTTGTGAGCCGCTCACCTCTACGCCATTGTCCGAGATTCTAACTATACTTCCCAAGCCCCTACGTCCAACCCATCGCGGACCCTGAACCGCGGGTCATGCCGACCCGCCACTTATTTAAAGACCGAGACGGCCAATGGCGCGAAGTTTGGGGCGACGAGGCCGCGGAAGCAATCCTCGGCCACAAGCTCGTCCTGGACGGCAGCGATGGCAGCAAGCGATACACCGAGCGCTGGATCGAGGGCGTTGATGGCGTCGCGTACGAGTTGCTGGAGAGGGAGAGTGTCACCGTCGGTCACAAGGCTTGGGTTGAGCGGTTCGGGGACAGGCCGCGATCGGTCGTGACTTCTTACGGTGGGCCTGCCGCGGGCGCTACCACGACGACGACGACGACGACCGGACACATCACGCTCGACAAGGGGACCACCGCTCGTTTGTCCAAGGGGTCTCGTGGGGCTCATGCTTCACCTCTGCGAAACGAAGTTGTCGACGAGGATGAACGAGGTGATTCTGCTGTTGGACGAGCCATTTAGAAGGCGGCACCCTGGGCCCTTCTCCAGATGTGTTTCCTCGTTATTGACAGGTAATCTGTAGCCGATATGTTCCAGACTGTTGCTGTAGCTCTTAGACTTGAAAGCATGTTTATGGCCTTGATTCCATACATGATGTATAGACTTGTTCTCTGATAGGCACAACGTATATATTTATACACGAAACCGCTTTATGAGGCAGCTGAAGGTGGATGATCAGTCTTCCCATTCCGCTTTCTGGAGCGCTCGCAGACTCACCCTCGATGTCAGCCTTGATGGCGTCAGACTCGGGTCCGGGGTTCTTGGCCAAGATCTGCATCGAACAAGACAATGAGCAACGTTCGCCCTGCCCCGCCCCTTCCTTGCGAGCGGGAAGACCCCAAGGATACGCACCGCCAAGAACGCCTCGACGTATTCCTTCTTTGCCTGCTCGGACGACTTGCCCTCGTTCTTCTTCCACGCGTCCCACTTGTACTTGCCGGCCATATCGAACATGCCTACGCGGGGAAGCCACGATGGTCAGCGGTGCGTACGAATGTACGGAGGGAAGAGGGGGACGTACCGGGCCTGTCGGTGTTGACGTCACCGACGTTGGCTTGCTTGAAGAGACCGTAGAACTGCCGGGGAATGACAGGTAATCAGTACGCGGATGCTGTGGAGGGGGGATGTGGGCTCACGATCAGCTGGTCGTCTTGCGAGGGCTTGATGGGCCCGTTTTTGGGCAGGGAGCCGATCTTTTCGACGGCGACTTTGAACTGAGCATCGACGCTGGAGAGCGCGGAGGTGCATGAGATGGGGTGGCGCGGCGCGGGAGAAGAAGTGGAAGGAGGCCTGGGACTTACGACATTGTGTGTGAAGTGTAGGTGGTGTGTTGGGTATTAGTAGGAGACTGTCGAGGATGAACGGGATGAAGACACGGGATCGATGATGAATACCCGTTCCACGCCAGCCAGCGAGCTGACCCCCAACGCGTTGCAAGTCTAGTAAGTGCCCCCCAAGTCCTGCAGTCGCAAGAAGCGCGGATCCTCCCTTGTCCATTCCGGCTCATTAGACAATTCAATCCTTCCAGTCATCCAGTCGTCGTACCGTGTTCGCCACATCCGCCATGTCCTCTCCACAGTCCCCACAGAGGGCACTCCAGTCCTATACCGCTCCCAAGGAGATTCTCGACGAATTCGCCGAGATCGCAGAGGACCAGGCAGAGGACGACGTTTTCGCCGCCACCGCCAAATCACGCCAGATCACCAGTCGCGAGAATGACTACCACAAGCGGCGGTTTGATCGGCAGGGTGAAGTAGAAGGTGGGGAGGATGAAGGGTATGCGGAGCGTATGAGGCGGGCGAATTTGGAGAGGGAGGAGGAAAGAGTCAGGAAGTACAAGCAGGATTTGAAGGAGAAGGAGGACGAGAGCAAGCAGCAGGCGATGATGGCGGGGGACAACACGCCGCCGAGGGGTGTAGCGCGTGATGCGACGCCACCGATGGGTTCAGGAGAAATGACGCCGCCGAGGGGGACGAAGGGCGATGCGACGCCGCCCCGGGCCGTCAAGACGGAAACAACCGAGGAACCGACGCGTAAACGTCGTTCGCGATGGGACCAGACTTCGGACGCCTCCGCCTCCGCCTCGGCCGCTCCTGCCGCCGAGCAGCCCAAACCAAAACGCTCGCGATGGGACCAGGCGCCATCGGCAGACGTCGCTATGACCGACCTCTCTTCGTACGCTCCCGCCGCCGCCGCCGCCGCCACGGGATACGCCCTCTCCGGCACGGGCAGCGTCCTCGCGCCGGGCATGGTCGAAGACCCGCGCACGCGATACCTCACCGACGAGGAACTCAATCAGCTGCTGCCGACAGAGGGCTACCTGATCGTTACCCCGCCCAAGGACTACAACCCTGTGCGTACGCGCAAGCTCGTTCCGGCATCGAGCGTGCCCGAGTATGGATTCATGCAGCAGGACGATTCCGCGGCGTCTGCTGCCGTGGCTGCCGCCGGTGGATACGCCTTTGCCGAGCCGACCGAGATCGAGGGTGTCGGGAACCTGGCGTTCTTCAAGCAAGAGGACGCCAAGTACTTTGCCGGGATTCTCGGTGCCAATGCGAGCGAGGAGGCCGATACGGGCTTGAGCGTTGACGAGCTCAAGGAGAAGAAGATTATGCGACTCTTGCTCAAGATCAAGAACGGTACCCCTGCTGTGCGTAAAGTCGCGCTGCGAACAATCGCCGACAAGGCGCGCGAGCTTGGCGCCGGCCCGCTGTTTGACAAGATCTTGCCGCTGTTGATGGAACGTACGCTCGAGGACCAGGAACGACATTTTCTCGTCAAGACGATTGACCGAGTCATGATCAAGCTCGATGACCTTGTTCGACCGTACACGCACAAGATCTTGGTCGTCATTGAGCCCATGCTGATTGATGAAGATTACTTTGCGCGTGTCGAGGGTCGCCAAATTATTAGTAATCTCGCCAAGGCTGTCGGCCTGGCACACATGATCTCGACGATGCGTCCCGATATCGACCACGTCGACGAATACGTTCGAAACACGACATCCCGTGCATTCGCCGTCGTCGCCAGTGCCCTCGGCATCCCCGCGCTTTTGCCGTTCCTTAAGGCCGTCTGTCGATCCAAGAAATCATGGCACGCACGACACACGGGTATCCGAATCATTCAGCAGATCGCCATCATGATGGGTTGCGCCGTCTTGCCGCACCTGCGTAATCTCGTCGATGCGATCGCGCATGGACTTGAGGATGATCAGCAAAAAGTGCGAACGCAGACGGCGTTGGCGTTGGCGGCGCTCGCCGAGGCTGCGGCGCCGTACGGTATCGAGTCGTTCGACAACGTCTTGAAGCCACTTTGGCTCGGTGCACGTGTGCACCGTGGTAAAACGCTCGCGGCGTTCCTCAAGGCGATCGGATTCATCATCCCGCTCATGGACCCAGAATACGCCACCTACTACGTCGGTGAAGCCGTCCCGATCTTGATTCGAGAATTCCAGACATCGGACGAGGAGATGAAGAAGATTGTCATGGTCGTCATCCAAAAGTGCGCCGCTACCGAGGGCGTTACCCCCAGTTATGTCCGAAACGACATAGTCCCTGAATTCTTCCGTGCCTTCTGGGTCCGTCGAATGGCGCTCGACAAGCGTAGCTCCAAACAGCTTGTCGAAACGACCGTCGAGCTCGCGCGCAAAGCGGGTGTTGCGGATATCGTCGGCCGCATTGTCAATGACCTGAAAGACGACAGTGAAAACATGCGAAAGATGACCATGGAGACGATCACCAAGGTCATCGAGGCAAGTGGCGCAGCTGACGTGGATGAACGGCTCGAGATCCAGTTGATCGACGGTATCATCTATGCGTTCTCAGAGCAGACGCTGGAGGACAATGTCATGCTTGATGGCTTCGGTACCGTTGTCAATGCCCTCGGTGAGTCATTTGGAGCTTTCCGAGGATTTGGCTAACTCGGCTTTCCAGGTATCCGGGCAAAGCCATACTTGACACAGATCGTCTCAACCATTCTCTGGCGTTTCACCAACAAGAGCGCCAAAGTCCGAATGCAAGCTGCCGATCTTGCGGCCAAGCTGGCCGTCGTTATCAAGAACTGTGGAGAGGATGCGCTGTTGAGCAAGTTGGGTGTTGTCTTGTTTGAGCATTTGGGTGAAGAGTACCCGGACACGCTGGGAAGGTGAGTTGTCCGCTCTTGCGTTGTTCCGCCGCTCATTCTATATCCTCTAGTATCATTGCCGCCGAAGGCGCCATCGCCAACGTTGTCGGTATGACCCAGATGAACCCTCCCGTCAAGGACCTGTTGCCCCGAATGACGCCCATCTTGCGAAACCGACATGAAAAGGTGCAGGAAGCGACTATCAACTTGATCGGCCGAATCGCCGATCGAGGTGCCGAGTTCGTTCCGGCCAAGGAATGGATGCGAATCTGTTTCGAATTGCTCGATCTGCTCAAGGCTCACAAAAAGGCCATTCGACGTGCAGCTGTCAACACGTTTGGTTATATTGCCAAAGCGATCGGTCCGCAAGACGTACTGAGCGTCTTGCTTACCAACTTGAAGGTGCAGGAACGTCAGAGTCGTGTGTGCAGTACCGTCGCTATCGCCATCGTCTCGGAGACCTGTGGACCCTTCACATGTATTCCCGCCATTCTGAACGAATACCGAACACCAGAACTCAACGTTCGAACTGGTTGTCTCAAGGCCCTCTCGTTCGTGTTTGAATACGTCGGCGAAATGTCCAAGGACTACATCCATTCGGTCGTCGGTATGCTCGAAGACGCCTTGACCGATCGAGACCACGTGCATCGACAGACGGCATGCGCCATCGTCAAGCATCTCACGCTCGGTGTTGCCGGTCTCGGCAATGAGGATGCCCTTATCCATCTGCTCAACTTGGTCTGGCCCAATATTTTCGAAACGAGTCCCCATTTGATCGGTGGTGTCATGGACGCCATCGAGGCTATGCGAGTCGGTCTGGGTCCCGGTGTTCTGATGAGTTACACCTTGCAAGGTCTCTTCCACCCGTCCAGGCGAGTCCGTGAAGTCTACTGGCGAATGTACAGTAAGTAGATGTGGCTCAACCGTGGACCCCCGTCGCTGAGATGTCATTCTAGACTCGCTTTACCTCGGCTCGCAAGACGCCATGGTACCCTTCTTCCCGAATTTGGCCGAGTTCAGTGACGATCGTAATACATATGAGAGACATGCGCTGTACACATGGATTTAGAAGCGGGTGTTATCATGGCCTCGTACTGTTGTATATTGATCGCGTGACATATATGCAAAGAGCTGACTCATCGAATATCGCTTTGGCGGTGACTCGGGTCTTTTGAGCAGGACAGTCGGCCTTGCAAGTCCATGAGAAGAGTGAGGTCCTGGTATTTCTCCTGGTCCAGGCGTCTTATTGGCGATACCGCGGACGAGAGGAGCCCGCACCTTGAGTGCGCATCGGCATGTCGAGCGAGCTACCCGGACTCTAGCTGTCATTGTTGGGAAACCTCTCAATTTCCCTTGGGAAGGATGGCAGGAAACGTCTGGCTGGAAAGTCTGTCCGCCTAGGAGCGAATACTAGCTAATGCTGTAGCGGTAGTTTGGGCATTCCATCATCTGAAAGGAGAACTTCATGGCTTCCCGAAATTCGTCCGCGAACTTCGACTCCCGCGGGAAGTGATACAGAGCAGTCTTGCTCCATCCAAAATCGTACTGTCTACTAGATGCCATGTAGCTATAATACATCCCGACCAGAGTACGAAATCTCTTTTACATATACACATACCACCCGAGGGAATAACAGGTGTGACAGAGATCCAAGTGCTTGTAGACAAATGTAGCTCGGAAGAACTAAATTCTCGACTCGCTTGTAACATAAGAGCGTCCCACCAGATTCTCCACCCGTAGTATGTTTCGTTGAAGGAAAAGGCCTCGCTCGTGGAACCCGTCAACGATCGGATGTGTCAGTCCGAGATGATTTCGGCTTCCAGAAGGCAACCGATCTCTTCTTTCGGAGCGGTCTGGACTTGAAGGTTCGGATCGTCTGGCAGTCCTTCTGTATCCCTTCACTGCTTGAATCGTTGGTTGTTATCGTAGTCATATGACTGTCCTCATTGCCATTGACAGTTTCGATTTTGCTGTTGCTCATCGCGCATGGATCAAAAAGTTTCGAGGCGCTCGAATAGGCTAGGGTTCGCAAACTTTCCATTGATCGAACACTTCGGAATCTGAGCGAATTTCCAGTGTCCTCCAGCTCTCTCAGCACATCGATAGCCTCGTTCCGTATTTCGCCAACAGAATCCTTGTGAAGTCCGAGATCGAATGCGCCATTATACGTTTTTTCAAGCAGATCCTTCTGCTTCTTCCTCATAATGTCAGTGACGGCGTTGCAGTCTGAAGCAGTCGTCACCAATATGCTCTTAACCAAGTTATATCTCATCATCTGCGCTCTCAACTCTTCAAACTCGGGATAGAACTCCTTGCTAAGTCTGATATCTGTCGAGATGTAATTTGTCGCTTCGCAGGTCGTCTTGCCCTCCTCCGCACACGCACTCATTATCTCGCTTTCCGCCATGCGCCTTTCCAACATTTCGAAGCGGTCGTCAATCTGCAGTCGCACTAAATACAGATGACAGAAAGCTCTTCACGCAAAGACCAGGTTCCGCGTCAATGGGTTCCGGAGCGAAGGGTCCCACGTCAGCTGAATGTGGCCCAGCAAAGTCAGTCGCGAAGTGGTCGAGGCGGAACTCACCGTTCGCGAGTCTTCTGGTCAACCTCGAATGGAACGTATGAAAGCCAGTCCGGGGGAAATCTAGGAGGGTGGAACGTCGGCCCTTTGTCCAACAACTTGCGTACTTCGGCATGTTTCGATTGGGTGCGATATTTCCATGCTTCTTCCGATTCCTCATCCATGCTGCTGGATCCGGAAGCTCAGATAACAGGGAAACTTCAACTTCAACTTGTGGCACGGTGCAACTCTAGAGGAAGATGGGCCGATAGAGTCTCGGCAACACCCTCATTATATCTGGCGATGTATATGTACAATACTCACCAAGTCCCAGCCATCCGTCTGGATTGATCTGCGTCATAGACAGAGTTGAAAGGAGCGATATGAGGGAGGGTCAGACTCTTAGGGGGTTAAAAGGAGTAACGGACTTTTTCGGCAGCTCAAGGTAAATCCAAACTTCCTTGTAAGTATCTGATGTGGGGCAGTTGGCACCGTTCTTCCATCCGAGGCTATATCGAAAGGACCACCAGCCAACACAGCGTAGTTGAGCTGCGGGCATTCTGCTGACAACTACTCTGCTTAAGAGCTTATGCTCCAAGCAAAACTCTGACCATAGGCAAGGTGGTCATTTGAGGATTGAGGCGAGCCAACCTTTGGCTATATCGATAGGCATCGCTCGCACCGCTTCCCCCCGCCGAGTCTGACGGAGGTGAGCGGTGATCGTCCGCATGGACTTCCAACACCCCTATTACCGGCTCCTGACTTTGAAAGGTCTTGTTGCGCTCGCTTTCGAGGCACAGTGTGAGCAGGAAGTCTTGCGATCTTTGCAAAGACTCTGCTTACACGCGCTCAAGATGTCATACCTCCCTGGCGAGATGTTTCAGATGCCCTAGGCAGTGCAAGCGCGTGACATATAGACCCCGAGGGTAAACCCTTGACAGTTTGAGCGTAAGCTTGTCGCATCCCAACGAGGCGTCCCACTCCGAGGAGGAGAACGATACCGTGCCATATCGCGATTCGACCTTAGGAGGCATCACGTGTCCTTTTTTGACCGGCTTTGACAAAGGACCGCCAGGCGCAAGCAAAAATCCCTGGTAACCTTGAATGAAACAACGATACAAACGCCCTCACAACTTCCATTCCCCCTTCTTTCCCTCGCCATTCCGCTCCGCCGCGCGATCACCTCCGACCTCGGACCCGAAACACATGCTCTCCTCTGATGGTTCGGCGTAGGAAGCCTGTAGAGGCGTGACAGAGATGTACCCGTGATGCAATGCCCACCTGCATAGCCAGATTTTCAGTACGTATGCGACGTAAAGTCAAGAGGACACGTACGAATCGGTGCCTTCCAGGAGCGTTTCCTCTTCCGGAAGGATCAACGGCTTCATATCCGGCGCAAAGTGAAAGACGAGACGGCCCTCTTCCTCTTCTTGCTCGACCGACGTACTGCCGTCGCCATTCGACGCCGACTGCACCGCCGGCCCCGCGCTCGCCGGGTTGGCCGAATCGGGCGGCTGTTCCTGCGGTGCGTTTGTGCCCGTCGCGTGTGATGTCTGGGGCGCGCTCTGTGCCGCGCCTTGGGTGATGGGTCTCTTGGCGACGGAGCCGCTATGCCATGTATCCCCCGTCGAGTCTCTGCAGCGACAGAGACACACACATTCAGGGCGTCAACGTGATGTTCGCAAAGAGGAGAAACTCGCGACGTACGGCCGTTTCGGCTTGAACAGCTGGCCATACCCATTCCGCGCGATCCGCGTCCAGACGACTTTCCGGTTCTCCCTCTCGAGGAACCGCTCGACGAGCAAGAGATTGACGGCGTAGAGCTGCACGCGTCCGCGCATCCTCGATCCATCCAACGACCGCTGCGCGCCCTCATCGATGCCCCAGTCCGCCCACAGGCGCTCGACAACGTGCACGGCGGCTTCGTTGGCGAGTTCGATGGCGCGGGCGGGGACGGGCCGATGGACGACGCCGTAGGAGAGGGCGATGGAGGGGTAGGAGCTGAAGGAGGAGCCGAGAGTGGCGCCGATGGTGCCGCTCGAGATGGCGAATGCCGAGGAAGAGTTGCGGCCGTCTGGGGTGCATGGGGGTTAATCAGGTATGGGATGACGAGGGGAGATGGGGGGCGGGGCGTACGGTTCGGTCCGCTGATGACGAGGTCGATTTCGTTCGGGTATATGTTGTGCAGTGCAATGTTGGCGCAGGTTGCAGGGGTCTACGAGCGAACGTCAGCGACGGATACATAGAATGCGAGAGCAAAGCCGTCGTGCTTACACCGCTTAGTAAGACCCATTCCATCGTCTCGCCTTGTTTCAGCGGGCGCGACTTGGTGGTGATTTCGCCTTCCAGTCCCTCTGGCTCTAACATCGAAGATGAGCTCTTGAGCATAACCAACAGGAACCGTAGTGCCACTGAACGTACCGCGTGGATAAAAGTACTTGCCCTCAATCACATCACTAATCGCATACGCCGGACCGACCCTACATTCCATCCCGCTTGAGCCCAACCACAACCCACTCTGCGCCCCGAAGGGACACTCACCAGCTCTTTTGACAATCCGGAATGACGACCCTCACGTCCCATCCGAGCGTCGCCTTGAGCGCTTTCGCGAACGAGTAGATGTTGGGCGAGGACGGCGACGGCGGGCCGTCGTCGTTCTACGGGACCGCGAGTGAGGGAGTATCAGCCCAGGGCGGTGAGGAAGGGAGGAAAGGGAGGGCGTACGGTGAGTAGTACGACGGGAGCTTTACTGCCAAACGACATGTCTGCGGTGATCTCTCTGTACCGTCGAACATGACTTCCTCGCCCGCCAGAGACTCTTGAGATGCCCGAGCGATGCGCCGCCTGACGCAAGCAGCCGGGGGCGCGGAAGCAAATCGAAGGACTCGGTCGCATTCATCCGCCGGGTGATCGACGTGCTTCTTGCCAGTTGACATTCGACATGTTTCAGCATCGTCCGTCCCTCCCTCCCTCCCTCCCTCCCTCGCTCGGTCAGTCAAGCCGGGATAGTTGGCCAACAACGGACACTGCCATGTCAGACAAACAAGCCTACCTCGCCGCTCGGTACGTCCCTCGTCGCCTTTTCCTCCGTCCTCCAGCAGCTGACAGCCCCGCAGGTATATGAGCGGTCCCAAAGCCGACGCCATCCTCTCGCGCACAGACTCGTCGACGACGATGGCGCACAAGAAGAAGAAACGCAAGCTCGACAAGGTGCCACGCGGGGAGGCTGTCGGTGGGATTGGAGTGGTGGATGAGGATGCGTTTGCGGGGTTTGCCGGGGATGAAGGGGAGGAAGAGGAGGTGGATGCGCCGGGTGCGTTACGGGACGTGAGCTTTCGTTTGTGACAGCCTGACGCCTTCCCTTTCAGTCGTCGCGGACGACCTGAAATCATTCCAGCGTGCCAAGAAATCCGCATGGCAGAAACATACACCGCAGGGCGACACACCACCACCACCACCACCACCACCACCACCAAACGACAATGACGAGCCCCGCGGATCAGGCACGCTCCCGCCGGCCCCAGCAGCGCCCGTGACCAAGAAACGCGGCGGTCTCCTTACGGCCGAAGACCTACGCGAAGAAGCCGCGGCGCTCGCCGCCCGTCGTGCAGCCGAAGACGCCGCCCGCGCCGCCGAGGCCTCCGCATCCGCATCAGCAGCGCCCGTCGATCCGCGTCAGACCATCTACCGTGACAAGTCGGGCGCGATCATCGATGTCGTCGCTGCGGAACGGGCGGAGCGTGCGGCGCGCGAGGAAGAGCTGCGCAAGGAGGCCGAGAAGCGCGAGTGGGGCAAGGGACTCGTGCAGCGCGAGGCGAGAGAGCGCAGGGCACGAACGGAGCAGAGTATGGGGAAGAAGGATGTGGCGAGGTGCGTCTTTGGGGGGGGGGTGTTTCGTTGGGCCATTTCGCTAAACGGTCATTCTTGGTGTCGCGTGTGCAGATATGCCAATGACAAGGAAATGAACGACGAGCTGCGAGCCGTCGAGAGGGCGGATGATCCAGCCGCGGCATTCCTGACCGTACGTTCCCAGTCTCCTGACGTTCGCACCACACTCTGATCGCACACCTCGGCCCTCGCAGAAACGCAAATCCAAGGGTCCCCAGAGACCAAAGTACACGGGCCCGCCAGCCCCGCCGAATCGATTCAATATCCTGCCGGGATACCGCTGGGACGGTGTCGGTGAGTTCAGGGACGACGGCTTGTCATCTCGCAATCCCCTCATTCCGCTTGTTATCGCAGATCGTTCGACCGGCTTCGAGGCAAAATTGTTCCAGACGATGAACAACCGTGCACGGAGACAGGTGGAAGCCAATGCGTGGAGTATGGAAGACATGTAGCCCCGATGATCTCTGCCTTGGAGAGATTCATTGTACCATTATTTATACGTTGTATATTCACATGCACACTCGGGGCCTGGACTTTCTCTGTTCTATGCAACTCTTTACACGCCCTTGCATGAATACATCTGCCAAGTCCATATTCTACGGCGAGTTCTTGGCCCAGATCGCCTTTTCCAGCTCGTCTACCGTCATGGCATCGAGCTGCACACCTTGTGCGCTCGCGAGCAGGACCATGTCCGTCAATAAATCTTCCTGCCCCGCCAGCAATCCCGGTTGGACGCAATGTTTCGTATCATTCCATCCATTCAAGCCGCGCACACTAGCATTCGCCCCAAACGTAATGGCAGGTCCGTCATCCACTAGCTCGTCCGACGCCCCGTTGAGCGCGCCCAGGACGGCTGTTAACCGGCGAAGGAGGATCGTCGATGTCGGATGCGGTTTCAGCGTCATCACTCGTCGCACCGCGAGCTTGAGGACGGAAAGGGCGTCGGTCGTATCCCGTATTTCCGCACGTACCGCCAGCGGAGAGAGCCACGCGAGACTGTACAGGCAAAAGACAACGCGCAAGAGGAGCTCGCTCGCGGCTGAAGATACCAGGTTGATGCTGAAGCCATCCTTGACGGATAACGGGAGATACCGTAGCAGCATGCGGAACGAGGAGACGATGCTTATGGTCGGGAGCTGACGCAGACACCGGCGATTACAGTCTCGAGACGATATTCTCGTGAGTGCCTCGACTGCCCATTCTGTGCGTGCGGGAACCAATCGACCGGTACCGCCAAACAGGTCGTCCGTAAGCCGATGCGAGCCGCTGATGCAAGGGATGTCGCCGATATACGAATTGAGCAGGTCAAAGATGGCGTGCTGGGCATATGTCGACAGCTTGCTCAAATCGAGATCGGATGCGAGATTGAGCACGGTATCCAATACGTCGTGCCGTATTCGCACAAGGTCCATCAGCGTGAACACTGCCGGATCTTCGCTGTCGATGTCGCGCCCGGGAACGTTGGCCAGCCGGAGATCGCAGACCCGTATCAGGCATTCCATCAGGTCATGATATTCGGTCATTGGCAGGAAGTTATCGCTCATCATGGAAAAATTGCGCAGCAGGTTGATAGCGACGAGTGCCGTATCGACGCGTCTTTTACACCGTTCAATCTTGCGAGTTACGACGGGATCAAAGAGAAATGCGTAGGATTGGGCTTCCGCTTCTGCGGCCTCGCGAAGCGTCGATGAACTCTGGCCGGCGCGGGTCAAATTGTAGCCTGTCGACCGCGGCTCGAGTATCCACGGTCCCTCTTGAGGGTGATGGGCAAGACGAGCGCTGTCGGAGCGCGAGGAGACCGGAGTCAAGAGCTCATTTGTCCGTGAAGGTTCGCTGTGGCCCTCTTGCTGCGCATCGATGGTCAACGACCATCCTTGCCAACCGCGTTCGCCGAACGCATTCAGATCCACCAGGTCGACGAGATCACTGAGCAACTCGCCACAGTGCGCCAGGCCCAGACCGCCTTTATCCTGCCCCTTTCCCGGCATCGATAGCATCGCCAGTGCCGTCAAAGCGTACGACACCTCGTTGCTCAGCCCGGATCGAAGACTCATCCCGAGAGCCTCAATGTCAATTTTGCCGAAATCCTCGACTTCAAGGTTTTTGTGATACCGCAGTTGCGCCTTCCGACTTTGGTCCACAGCTTGCAAGTCCCATCCGCCGGCCGTCGCGATGTCGCGCGCAAGGGGATGGTATTCGACCTTGTATCGCGCGCGTTTTGCTGGTGGTGGACGATCCTCTGTTCGGGACGGATGTGACGAGGTCGCTGCCGATGGCGGGACTGACGCAGCCGTCTCGGGCATGGATCGGATCACTGGTGGTTGTGGCTGTTTCGTAGTCTCCGGCATCATCGGATTGACCGATAGACTCGGCGATCGATCCTGGAAGACTGGGTTCTGCGCCGAGGACGGCCCGGGCATGTGTAATCGAGGCGCGTCGCGCGAGACGGGGGACGGTTGCGGCATGCCTATTGGTGGCGGCTTTGTCGACGGCGTGACGGGCCTCATTTGACTGGAATTCATCGTCTGATTCGGATAATGCTGTAACTGTTGCTGTAGGTATTGCTCCTGGGCTTGCTGCTGCGAGCTCTGCTGAGGCTGGGTCTGCATCTGTGCAGGGTTCCCGAATGGTGGCTGTTGCTGAGGTGGGGGTATCGACTGTCCTCTATTTGGATCCTGCGCGGAAGCCTGTTGTGCATCGAGAACCTGTTGCTGTTGCGCGCGAGCATACGCAGCTTGTTGCATTCGCTGATTCTGCAAATGCTGCATCATCATAGCCAGCTGCTTGTGCTTCTCCGCCTGTTGTTGCAGTGTCCCCGGCGGAAACCCCTGTCCCTGTGGTCCTCCCTGCACACCCTGCCCTCCAGCTCCTGTCTGCGGCCCCATTCCCATATTGGATCCCATCTCGGCGAGGCCATTCATGTTCGGCGTGCCCATCGCCCCCGAGCTATTGTTATGGGAAGGCCGCCGTTGTAGTTGACTGTCGCGGAGCGCGGCGAGCTGCCGACGGAGTGTCTCGTGGTCCATTCCTGGTGGTATCTGCATGTTCTGCAAGTTGTTCATGTTGAAGTTGTTGTTGGGGAATGGCGACGGCTGTGATGGCATTCCCTGATGAGGAAGGGATGCGCCGTTTGGTGGATGATTCTGCGGAGCATAGTATTGCGGTTGGATGGCCTGTGCGAGTGATGGGTCGCCGAGGTCCGGAACCTGTCCGTTGTTCATGGTTCGAGGAGGAGTCTAGCATCGTGCAAAAGCGGAGATGAGTACGCAGACGAGAGGTAACAAGGCGAGATAGAATGCAGGGCTTACCTAATCCCACACGACTGGAGACGACATCCAGTGACAACCGGTCGGTCGAGGAGACGTGCGCGGAAGAGAATTGAAACGACGGAGCGACACGACGCCTTGATTCAGTTTGTTGTTGGCGGTTACGTGACGGTGTACGCGCAGAGTCAGAGTCGAGGTCGAGTGTCCAAAGAAAGCAGCCGACGGATCGCTGCACTGATTAGATTGCGGACCGATTTGCTTCCTCCAGCAGCTGAGATTCGCAAATCACTACAATAATGGCAACGGAATGGGAATGAATGCCGGCGATGCCAAAGGAATCCCTCGTGCTTGGCCCCATCCTTCCCCTATTCGCGGCGTCGTCTCCCATTGGGCGCGTCGGCCGCGATCTAGCCCCGCAAGCGCTTCGGGCGTGTAAGCCACGCGGAAAATAGTAAATAAAATTCGCAAGCAATCGGATCCCGCCGGAATGAGACATGCACCGTCAGCGATCAAGCGTTACGTTGCTCGGGTTCTTCGTCCCTCGTTCGGTGCGCTGTCCCGCCTCGTTTGCACAGCTATCTCGAGGCAGTCCCTTCTTGGATCCCCAGCTGATCACCTCGCTCTTGTATTCCAGCGAAAGCTACAGCAAGTGCTACAGCGAGCAAAGCATTCCCGTCCATGCTCTCGCGAAGATATCGCCGAGCACGAAGATTTGCCCTTCTATCTGTCGTGTCTGTGTCTGTCACCAATCGTATACCCGAGATCGCCGTAGTGGAGTGGAGTCGGCAGCTGATGAGAGAGCTGATGAGTCGGTGAAGCATTCGCAGCCCCCACATTGCGAGCAATACAGGGACAAGCTACTCGTTTACTCAGCTCTGGAGTACCTTGTGAGATGTGTAGTCAGCGAGCAGGGGAACGTGCAGGGGAAAGCAGAGGTGTTCCCGGGTACATGTGATCTAGTATGTGACTCGGCCAAATGAAAGTTGGGACTACGGATCCCGGACAGCTTCCCGGCTTTCAGAGATGGCAGCTCAAGGTCAACTTCCATCGGGCCTTCGACATCCACATCTGAACGGAACCCAAGCCGTATCGTAGCCAAACCGAGAGCCAGGATCAGAGGATATAGCTAGAAGACTGGTTCATTTGGCGATCTTATCCCATCTGAGCTGAAGACATCGATTCAGAGCCATACCTTAATGATACTCTGTTTGATTAGACTGATGAGGAGACACGGCTAGGTGCAATGAGCGTCACTTCATGTTCCTCTTCGATCTCCCTACTTCGCCAACAAGTCCCGTCGACGACTGCTCCACCGGCCCCAAGATGATGGTTGAGTTGTCAGACTGTTTGGTGCCATACTCCTCCAGTGAAATGAGTTTCCGCAAGGTGATGGTATACAGTCATTACTGTGGACCGGTTTCAGGCCGACTCAGCTGAACGAATGATGAGCACTAAGAGTTTCTAAGCTTATCGAGCCCGTCAAAGCCATCTACCCGCAGGGCAAAGATCTGTGCGGGAACGCCGTCATCGCAAGTTTGCAAGGATAGGTCATCAGATAGCATTATTCTCATCATCATTCTTCGCCTCCTTCTTTCCTACCCTTACCTTGAGTCCGGGATCGATTTGCCGAGCATGAAGGAAGCATGCGATGGCCAATGATGCTTGTCTGGAAAAACATGATATGTTCGTTGCGCAGATCGCTAAAACTTTACAACCTTGGGCTTCTTGCGTATGGAAGCGCTGACGACCGGTTTGGCGATAGCTGCGACCCGAGGTGGCGAAGACTCGCGGTCATCAGCATCTCCCGCCTCTTGTGATTGCAAAAGCGCCAATGCAGAAGACCCCTCCGAGCCACCCACAGCAGATCCCATCATCTGCGACTTTTGCATCAGCCGCTTCTGCTGAACCGCTTGTTGCTTCTTCGCGGCCTTCGCTTGGGCGAGCGCTTCGGCGTGTTTGCGCTCCGCTTCGGTCTTTCGCCGCTTGTGGATCATAAAGTCGTCCTCGTCCGCGCCTGCCTCTCTGCCAGTGCCCAAGACGACAGCATCATCCTTCATCTTGATGAGTTCCTCCTCCGCCTCTGTCAAGGCGATGACCGGCGCCTTGCCGCGTTTGTCGTCGGGACAGTCCTGCGCACGGTGTTGCACGCTTCCGCAGACCTTGCACGAGCCGCCGTTCGGGTAGATCCCGCGCGTATTGGATGGACATTTGGAAGCGAGGTGGCCCTTTTCCAGGCAGATGAAACAATGGGCAAATGGCAGTCCGACCGAGACTGGTTTTGGACAACGCGATAGAGGATGTTCAGAGGAGTCGCACCTACCAATGATGAGGCGGATGAGAGCATGTTGAGACGAATTCCGCGAATCGGCTTACCTGTAGCATCGGCCGGAAGAACCTGCAAGTTCAGCGCCCTTTTTTCCCTGCTTCCTCTTCATCCCGCGCGCGGCTCCCCTTTCTGCTGATTCACCCGTAGTCTGGGCGTCTCCAGTCTCAAGATCGGTATTGGCGGCCGCCAGCAAAACGTTCGGGCAATCCTTCGCGGCATGTCCTTTGCCTCGGCATGCGAAACATGTTGTGTTGGCATTTCGGTCTTCGGCTCTGCCTTGACGTCTTTGCTCCGTCTTTTGGGCTTTGCCTGGTACGGAGAGATCAATGAAATGGGATGCACTTGATACGCTTGCTGCAACTTACGCTTCACATCCTCTCGCTTTCCCCACCCATTCGTCTGTCCAGCGGCTTCCGCTTTTTCCGCCTTTTCCGCATTATCCCGCTTCCTCTTCTTGGGATTAGGCCTCGACTTGCCCGACTTTGTCTTCTCCGCCTTTGTTGCGTTGTCTGCCAACTCCGGTTGAGGCGGGGCGTCTTGCTTTCTCGCATTAGCTTGCATCTCCTCGAAAGTGCTGGCTTCTTGGCCCCGTTTGGGCATCAGGAAGGAGGTGACTCGAGTCATATTGCTGGAGAGTCAACTTCGGGGTCGCTTGATCCGATAGGCTGTCTGGCTTGTATGAAGGGGAATAGGTATGCGTTCGATAGGCTGTTTAACTTGTGCAGAAGGGAGAGCCGGTTGCAACATGCCTCAATCTAGGGAAATTCTCTGACACAAAGTAAACAATGCTATTACCACCCCTTTGCTTTTGCCACGGCGCACCCGGGCGATCGCTCAGTCGAGTCGCGCACCCCATTCTCATTCTCCTTTGACCGAACAAGTCTGTGTCCACACACGGGGATCCTTCGGCAGTGCAAATCTATCAGCAATCATCACCTACCCACGTCTGTCACTGGAGACGGCCTCTCATCCAACCATCACCCGCAGTTTATAGCAAAAATGGCCAAGGAAGAGGAAATTCTCGAGGTCAGTACCTGCTTCAGCACCGCACATCCGCCGTCCTTTCCCGACTGAAACTGACACGTCTTCTTGCCAATAACCTACTTTTTTTGACATTGTCCTTCAACCATACCGCCGTTGCCTTGATGGATCTCGCAGGACTTGTACGACTTTGGTAATGACGAACTTGACTATGTAAGGAGACTTTCCCAAGCTTTATCTTTGCCACGTTGTGTAGCGCTACACAGGTCGACTGCATCACGCGGGCCTAGCGTTTGTAACAGGTTACCACGCCCTAGTCGGTCGGTCGGCCGTCATGCACGAACTTGTACGCTAATAATACCCATTTATTGCCTGTCTTTTCTTGTATCTCTACGCGGAACCTGCACATGACAATCAGGCCAAAGCGGAGGCCACCGATGGAACCGCCAAGACTGAAATGAACTGGGAGCATGTTCGTACCGCTTTTCCGCCAACGCCTGTGATCTGGCCTCGTTATGCGAACCGTCAATCAGGCGCAATGCGAATCTGTTAACTGACATTCCTTTTGCCCTTTCTCCCCGTGCCTCGCTGAAATAACAGGAATCGAAGGACGCAAATAGTCAGTTCAACAACGGATCAAGCAATGCGGGACCTTCAGCACCAGCGCCCAAGGCCTCTCGACCGCCTCCCGCCCCGCCGGCCGGTCTTCCGAATGGTACCGTTGCAAACATTCACAACGAGTTCGGTCAACCCAATGACTGCCTTTTGCTCGATGGTCTGAATTGGGTGAGTGCGCTCCCGCATCGGATGGACGAAACCCGTTTGACACCAGGCCTTTCGCAGTGGACGACGGATGAGGATATCGTAGCGGCTGCGGCACAGGCAAATGTGCCGATCGATATTCGGGATGTCACTTTCGCTGAACACAAGATCAACGGCAAGTCTCGAGGGTGAGTCTCGCGCATGATAGCCCTTCCGCATTCTTATATTGCGTACACAATCTAGGCAAGCATTCGTGGAGTGTCACGACCAGGATGCGGCGCGCAGATTGAGGGAGTGGTTCAATGGACGGTAAGCCCCCGCTGCACCAGGATGTCCTGGCCACTTAGCGCATTCTTCGCGCTCTAGGGAGTTCCAAGGAAAGCAGATAACAACCGTTCTTGGATCGAGTATAACAGGAAACCCGTACAAGCTTATTCCGAAAGGCAAGTAATCGAATGATGTTTCTCGCTAGCTCGCCCTGATGACATTATCGTAATGCAGAGCCGAACAGCAAGTACAACAAGCCCGACGGCCCGCCCGGTGCACCTCGGGGTCCAGCGATCGGCGGTTATGCTGACCGAGGCGGACGAGGTGGTGGTCGAGGTGGTTTCGTCCCGCGGGGACGCGGCGGATTCGCTGGCGGCAGAGGCGGTCATATGGGCGGTGGTTACTCGGGTGGACCCCCGGGTGGCTATCAGAATGGTCCTTCGGGTGGCATGCCGAACAATGTGGGTGGTAACGCGGGCAACATGGGCAGGATGGGCAATATGAGTGGAATGGGTATGCCAGGAATGATGCGTAAGTTGCCCGAAAATGTCTGCGTGATTACACAGCTGACGGAAGGACTGTGAAGCGATGATGAACCCAATGATGATGAACCCCGCCATGATGGCTCAAATGATGTCGGCTATGCAGGGAGGCATGGGAGGCGCAGCCGGTGCCGGTGCCGGTGCCGGCGCTGGGGCAACTGGACAAGGTCAGTGCAGCGGTTCAGTAGCCGGAATGCGAACTGATATGCTGGTGCATCAGGCAATACGGACGAGTTTGGTCGAGCGCTGAAACGTAGCAGGCAGGATTAGAGAACAACACAGAACCCGCGAGACCAGCTGTATGAGATTGCAATCTGTGTATGATCAATGTCATGTATCCGGCTCGTCGCCTTCACCGTTGCTCGGACAGTAAGCTTCACGCCGCCTATTCCTGAGACGGTCTTAGTATAAGATGCCACGAGAATGAGACGGTTTTCCGACGGTCATAATGCCGTTTTCAGATGTCGCGCCTCCTCGCCTGAGTTTCAGCTTGAAACGCGGGATCGCGGGATCACTTATCGAGCTACTCCTCATTGTCCACCGCTGCGCAACCTCCTCTGTGCCTGGTAAAGGTCCTTTGGCGTGAACAATAGCATTTGCCAAACCTGACAAGACAAAGCGATCCCCGATATCATCTTGGCGATCAGACACTTTTGCGCCAAGCTCATATGTATAAAACATGAACTACGATCAGAGAAGATATGAAGAGATGTAGAGTTCAATGTTGAGCAATTCAATCCATAGCTTGCATTCAAATGACGCTGTCCAGGCCGTACATCTGGCTCTGCCACCTTTCTCAAATCGCTGGTATCTATGCTTCTAGAGTACCCAATGCGGAAGGGATGTCAAGTCACAGCCGTCAACGCCGTGCTCAGCCGGGCGATTGGATCATAGAAGACTTGTACGAAGGCGATAGTTTCTTTGAGTAAGTTCTCTATCCTTTACTCGCGGGTTTTGACCGCACCTGAATGACCTGATGCTCGGACTTCACGCTTTGTACGACTCGACTTGCACATATCCCCGACAGCCTTTGGGACTTGTAAGCTTGCACCTACACAAGGCAGATGAGCAGTATTTCCGACTCATACTACTGTCTGTCCTAGTTGGAGATGGCCGGACCCGACACATGGGTATGTCCCTTTCCTCTCCTCTGCGGCGCAGCGAATTGATTTCCGCCGCCGCGATGGCATCGTTAGGTTTGTGAATTATAGATCGCAGGAAGACGCATGGGCAGGAGGGCTGATTGGCATTGATTGGCGTAAGAAGGTAGGGGATGTACAAATCATGGTTTCTTACCCCTCTGAACCTGACTTCGAACTCAGGTGACTATGCGCGTGGACAGGGTGAGTGGCTTGTGATTTGTAACGAGAGCGGCTTGAGATGAATTTTCTGACTCTTATCAGTGGAGTACTTTGGACCCAGGAGAGTATCGCGACAGCTTCCGAATACATTCTAGGAAACATTACAATCAAGGCCTTTTCATCATGGACGTCGAGCATGTCCCAACAGGATGCTCCTCGTGGCCGGCATTTTGGTTCTGCGGCCCCGATTGGCCGGTTGGTGGCGAAGTACGTTTATTGACAGGGCTTCGTCGGTCGATATATTCACAAGCTTGCGGATCTCAGATAGATGTCATGGAAAGCGTGCATCGAGGCACGAAGAATCAGATGACTCTTCATACGGACCATGGTAAGAGACCATCCCGCCGATGGAGTGCATGACGAGTTGCCGATCCTTTCGCGACCATGTTCCGCAGGCTGCTACCTGACCGATCCCGGACTCTTCAGTGGAACCCCTATCGTAAGCACAGAGACTTCGTTACACGTTCTTGTCCACGCGCGAGCCTCACCATCGTCCAGGACACGGACTGCAAGTCCAGTTCAACGCAGAATGGCGGATGCGGAATCATCAGCGCACAAGACGGAACGGCAGGATCGAGCTTTAACAGCCGCAGAGGAGGAGTTTACGCAATGCAGTGGGACGACAATGGGATCCAGATATGTCAGTCGCGACCCTCATAAATCAGCAGGTAGCTGTAACGTATCGCTGACACCGTCTGGCAGGGGTCTTCAACCGCGAAGCGGTGCCCGAAGACATCTATCGCCGTGAACCGGTGCCGACCTCATGGCGCATCCCCGACGCCGCTTTTGCGTCGAGCGGGTGCGATACTGACAGTGAGTATCCACTTGCCCGCCTGAACTCGTATGCAAGTACTGAAGCCAATCGCACTCGCCAGAATACTTTTTCAACATGCAGATCATCTTTGGTCAGTATATGGGCCGTGGGAAGTAGCGACCGCGCCCGCTGATGTAGCGTGGTCGTCGCCCACGACAGACATCACGATCTGCGGCGATTGGGCAGGAACGTCGGGAAGCGGTATCGCATCAGGCTGCAGCGAGGAATGCCCCTCCTACGTGCTCTCCCCGCGAAAGTACGTGAGCGGTTCGTATCATTCGCGCACGCACCTCTCACGCGGAATTTTTCTAGCTTTGACGAAGCATACTCGACCGTCAACTCCCTCGTCACCTATCGCTCTAGTCTCGGCTTTCCCGATGCGATGAACGGCACCCAGACGGGCGGCAGGGGGAACGTCACTGTCGTCCCGGCATCTAGCGCGTCCCGTGATATCTTGTATCCAGTTGGAATCATCAAGCGGGACGTCAGGCATTCCTTGCT
This sequence comes from Naganishia sp. PT2105A-2, assembly GCA_023628115.1. Lineage (NCBI taxonomy): Eukaryota > Fungi > Basidiomycota > Tremellomycetes > Filobasidiales > Filobasidiaceae > Naganishia > Naganishia sp. PT2105A-2. The sequence goes on along the minus strand of JAMALG010000093.1, from coordinate 20,136 downwards.
CGTGTGCGTTGTAGTAGGCCTTCTGTGGTGGCGTTTCTCTTGATCTGTCTCGAGTCATATCCCACCCGACATGCGGTGTCGGCTCTCCGAACGGCGGAAATTCGGCATCTGTCATTCCGATCAGATTCCATCATGGTACAACCTCTCCTTTCCCTTCTCTACGTGCTCAGTCCGTGACCGCCTTTATCCGAGCCGTGGTGATCGTCATGGCCGTGTCCGTGGTGGTCCCAAGGGTGTTGCAGGCCCTGCGTGAGGGAAGCGTCGGTACGATCAGACATGGTTGGTATGGCGATGAGGATCGAGCGAGAGATGGTTGAGAGTGAGAGGAGGGCGAAGACTTGTCAGCTGATCCCTCCCTCGAGCTATCCTCTGCATCTTCTCGGACATACCAGCAGCGCCGCACCGTCTTGCCTAAAACCCGCCGCGAAATCACACATCAGCGCCAACCTGACTCCTGCACGCATCGAGCGCCGCGACTGGACTCACCTCGCTCGGTAGAAGATGAAGAACCACATGCCCGCTCCGAGACCCTTGGCGAGGAACCGGTGCATGAACGAGGGTAGATGAGGGTGGAATCCTGCGACAAGCGAAAGAGGGGTGCGAGATGTGTCAGCTTTTTCGATGGATGGATGGATGGATGGATGGATGGGGGGTGCGGTAGAGGGTGAGCGTACCTGCGCCGGCCATTGTGTTGATGAGATGCGTGTTCTGGATGCGCTGCGGGGGGGGGGGGGTATTGCTGTCGTCTTGAAGGATTCTGCAGCGATGTCGCCGACCGATTCGATTGCACGGTACGGGTCCCGTCGAGTTTTGCGGGTCGCGAGGGTGCGCCCGGGATAATAGGGGGTCGCCTGCAGTTCCTGGTACTTGGATGGCCTGGATGGGGCAGTGCCACTCGCCGGGTCCATCACAGAATCACGCAGTTCCATGGATACAGCGACACGCTACCTATACAACTTGTCTTCCCGAGTATACTATAAACTGCCACTCCAGGTATAATGCCACACTAAGCCGTCCATCCCTGAATCACGACATGGATCCAAGCACCTTGAACGCCAGCGCTCTCAGGATCTACGGTCGCCTCGACGCTCAGCCGACACAACGCAGTAGGACTCGATGACACAAGAGGGGCTCACCTCGGCCTTTTGGCTCGCGCCGAGCCCGGCAAACACCTGCGCGACGCTCTTGCCCTTTGCGTCCCGTACCGCGCCGAGCCGGTTCCCCGCGAGCGCTACGAGGGGCACACATGAGAGACGCGCGGAGGTGAGCATTCTCCGGTGAGAAGGAGTGAGGAGAGGACGTACCACCGGCTGCGGCGCCTGGGATGTTTCCGACAATGTACCCTATCGCGCCGCCTGCTGCGCCACCGACGTACGACCAAAAGGGCCGAACGTTGGATACCTCTGGTGCGAGCCTGGGTGCCGTCGTCAGCGTGCGCGCGCGCGTCACACGCACGAACAAAGAATAACGGCGAGGGGTGGGGGGTGGGGCGGGGGGCAAACGTACATATCCTCAAACACATCCCCAAAGACGCCATTCGCGTCCGGTCTCCCACCACGCAACGGATCCTCTTCCTCCTGCTGCTGCTGCTGCTTACTCTCTCCCGCGGACGCACCCCCAGCGCCACCACCAAACATGCTCGCAAACGTGCGGAAAAAGTTACCCGAGGCATCGTGCTGCGCTTGCTCGTCATATTCCTCCTGTGCGAACCCGCCGGGAAAGCCACCTCCTGCGGAAGATGCTGATGCGCCATCGCCCGAGGGAAAGCTATGCGACCGCGAGCCGTAGAGCGCGTCGTATTCTTTCCGGCGTTTCGGATCGGAGAGGACGTAGTACGCGTCTGCGACCTGTCGTGTGGCAACGCGGAATCAGCGCCCCCCCCCTCCGCGATTGGAGTCAGTCTATGCTCGAGCGAGGTCGACGCACCGCCTGGAACTTTTCCGTCGCTGCGCGCTTCTGCTGTGGTGTCGAGCTGGACGGTAAGCGGTCCGGATGGGTCTTGAGGGAGGCTTTCTTGTAGGCGTCGCGGATCTGCGAGGGGGATGCGTCGGTGGGGATGCCCTGTGATCGGGAGGGATGAGCGGAAGCGATGGGGGGAAGGGAGAGGGGGACTTGCGAGGAGTGTGTAGTACTGCGGGAATGACATGATGGATGGTGGAGGGAGACGCTGTGTTGGTGTGACTGTGGTGAAGTAAAGTAAAGTAAAGTAAAGTAAGTAAATCATCCAGGATGAAATGCCCCTATGACGCCATGCGATGAATGCATCCGACAAAGACAACAAACCGCCCGACTCTGGCCGCCGCCCGAGTCGAGTCTCGCGCGCGTGATTACTAAGCGTTCGATCGCTCGATCGCCGGGAGAGCGCGAGCGTTGCGTTGCGTTTCAGCGAGGCATCGCATCGCATCGCATCGCATCGGCCAGCGGCAAATCCATATACATCGTCAGCGCCGCAGACACTTTTGCCACCACGCAGCGTAGCGGCAACAGCATCCCACGCCACTATGCGCAACGTATCCCTCTTGCGCGCGCTCGCACCCGCGAGACCATGTCTTCGCCTTCCCCCGCTCACCGCCTCCCTCCGCACGTACGCCCCGACGCGCAACGCCGCCGCCAAGCCGACACAGCAGGACAAGCCGCGCCCCGGGCAGACACCGCAAGGGCTCGAAGGCCTCTTTGGGGATCCGGCCCCGGCGCCGACGCCGACGCCTGTGCCTGGTGCTGGGCCGGGGTCGCCGGGAGGGGCCGACTTGCATCCGCCTGCGCCGCCGGGGACGGGGCATCCGTCCGAGGCGTTGCCGGGCAGGAAGGGCAAGGGTGATGTGGGTGTAGAGGGTGGGGAGAATGATGGGGAGCCGTCGTTCAAGGAGCGTAGGAAAAAGTTGAGTGAGAGTACGGGGCAAGGCGTCAAGGCTGCGTTTGGCGGCGGCGGCGGCGGTGGTGGAGGAAACAACGGGGGCGCAGGAGGACCGGGCGGTGGATTGCCCGGCGGCGGGTTTGGGCTGACGCCGAATCAGTTAATGTGGGCCATCATCGGGTGAGTGGCGAATCGCAGGGTGATCAGCCTACTGGCTGACGGACGACTTTCGCAGGAGTTACGCATTGTACACCATGACCTCGCCCGGCGGCGGCGTCAGCTCGCGAGAAATCACATGGCAGGAATTGTAAGCCACTTGCCACCTGCCCATCCACTTTACCTAATCCCTCTTTGCAGCCGCAACTCCCTCCTCGCCAAGGGCCTGGTCTCCTCCCTCGAAGTCGTAAATCGCACCAAAGTCCGCGTTCACCTGCACGCCCCGATCCCCAACAACGGCGGCATGAACCCCGGATCGGTCAACGGCTCCGGCAATGGGTTGCCCTCGCCCGCGCACGGACCGGCGCCGTACGTGTTCACGATCGGCTCCGTCGAGGCGTTTGAGCAGATGCTCTTGCAGTCCCAGGATGAACTGGGCATTCCGCCCGCCGAGCGCATTCCGGTTTCGTACAGGGAGGAAATCTCGACGGCGCAGACGATTTTGCATTTCGCGCCGACGCTGTTGATCGGTGGCTTGATCTTGTACATGGCCCGGCGTGGGGCACAGGGTGCCGGTGGTGTCGGGGGCGGAATCTTTGGCGTGGGCAAGAGCAAGGCCAAGATGTTCAACAAGGAGGAAGAGGTCGCGATTCGGTTCAAGGATGTCGCCGGAATGGACGAGGCCAAGGAGGTGAGTAGCATGACAACCGTGGTCAGAACGTCCCGCCGACTCCGCGTCACAGGAAATCCAAGAGTTCGTCAAGTTCCTCAAGGACCCGCTCAAGTACGAACGTCTCGGCGCCAAGATCCCGCGCGGGGCCATCCTTTCCGGACCTCCGGGAACAGGTAAGACCCTGCTGGCGAAAGCCACCGCCGGCGAGGCCCAGGTGCCGTTCCTCTCCGTCTCTGGTTCCGAATTCGTCGAAATGTTCGTCGGTGTCGGCCCGTCGCGTGTGCGCGACTTGTTTGCGAATGCGAAAAAGCATGCGCCGTGTATCATCTTTGTCGACGAGATTGACGCGATCGGAAAGACGCGAGGTAAAGGCGGCGGCTTTGGCGGCAACGATGAGCGCGAGTCGACGTTGAATCAGCTGCTGGTCGAGATGGACGGGTTCGGGACCAAGGAGCACGTCGTCGTCCTCGCCGGTACCAACAGGGCCGACGTGCTCGATCCGGCGTTGATGCGACCGGGCCGATTCGATCGACACATTGCCATCGACAAGCCCGACATTGGCGGACGCAAGCAAATCTTCAAGGTCCACTTGGGCCCGCTGACGATCGCCAAGGACGTCGACCAGAGCATGCTCGAGGAAAAGCTGGCGCTGCTCACGCCCGGGTTTTCGGGCGCGGATATCGCCAATGTGTGTAACGAGGCGGCGCTGCGTGCCGCGCGTCGCGGCGGCGAGTCCGTCACAGAGGAGGACTTTGACGGCGCGATCGAGCGTGTCATTGCCGGTCTCGAGCGGAAATCGCGCGTGCTCGGGCCAGAGGAGAAGACGACGGTCGCCTATCACGAAGCCGGGCACGCCGTCTGTGGTTGGTTCCTCGAGCATGCCGATCCGTTGCTCAAGGTATCCATCATCCCGCGTGGCGTCGGTGCGCTCGGTTACGCCCAGTACTTGCCCAAGGAGCGATTCCTATTCACGACCGAGCAGCTGCAGGACCGCATGTGCATGACGCTCGGCGGACGATGTTCCGAGGAGATTTTCTTCGGCAAGATTACGACGGGCGCGCAAGACGACTTGCAAAAGATTACCAAGATGGCGTTCGAGGTGTGCGCCAACTATGGTATGGACCCCGAGATCGGGCCCGTTTCGTACGGCGGGCAGCAGCAGCAAGGCGAGAGCTTTACCAAGCCGTTCAGCGAGGCTACGGCCCAGGCGCTCGACAAGGCCGTCAAGAAGATGGTCACCGATGCGCATGCGCGAACACTCAAGCTCTTGACGGAGAAGAAGGCCGAGGTGGAAAAGGTGGCCAAGCTGCTGCTCGAGAAGGAAGTCATTACGCGAGAGGATATGCGAAACCGTACGTGCGATTCTGCAATACATCGTTCAGTACTGACCGCCCTTTCTTCAGTGCTCGGTCGAAGACCATTCCAGACTGCAGACGAAATGGACAAGTACATCGAGAGCAAGCTAGACAAGAAGAAGGACCCGTCAGAGACATCATCGGATCCCGCGCCAACAGCCGCACCGACGATGGCGGCAACCAAGGCGGATCTGTGATCACAGCATACTTTTCGGAGGGTCAGATAGAGGTGTAGTCACATGAAATCACTGATGCGCCGTCTAAGGGTGCGCATCCACAGCGGGATAGCAAGAACCGTCATTGTATAAATTAGCAGCAACAATCAATCTCATCTACCGGTATTCATTACCACCGTGGGCAATTTGACCGTTGCATAAGTTACAGTCCTTTGAATTCACCACTTCTGCGCAACGACGGCGACAAGCTTGATACGGTTCTGCCGGGCCACACAGATCAGGACGCGCTTTGCCCACGCGCTGATGGACGTACCTTTGCTTTCCTCTCGTCATTCGATACCCTCTTTGTGACGCAACCTACGCGCTTGAGATCGCATACATCGCAGAAAAAATCGCGCGGGTTTCGAAAGTTGAAAATGTTGTACGCCTTGCAACTGGGATCGCTGACGCAGCCGGGACAAGCATAGAAGGCGCACTGCATCCGGCAATCGGGTCAGGGGTGGAGCTATCCCAGGGAGTGGGAAGATGGGGCTACCCACAGCAGGATGCATGTTGCTCTCGCATCCTGGCTCCAAGGAGTGTTGACAAAGCTGTTCGCACGCAAGCGACAGGGAGCGTTAATGCTAGCTCGCGTGGCTCACCTGTCAAGGCGCATCAGCTTACTCTGCAAGTTGTTTCTGACATGGCAAGAACGTTGTGACTGAGGGATGTCAGTGTAAGTGGCCGTATCGATTCAAGTGGGCGATATCGATGTTCAGTATTCGATACGATACATGCCTCGCCTATCGGCGACCGCTAGATATACCTCCATGATCAAAGCAAGGGAACAGGTATCATCGTGGCTGGGCCGCTTCCGCTTCTGCTATCTTCACTATTGCATGCTCAGCGTTTGATCCTTTCCCAACATGAAAGGAGGACGAAGCAAACGTGCTTGGTGTCGCACAGAGGCGATGAGCTGAGGTCAGGTGTGATCATAGGGACAAGCACGTATGGAAAGCTGGCGAACGATATGGACGGACCCTCGTCCGATCCAACACGAACTTGACTGGCCGCGCTGTTTTGGTGGCAAATTCCGCTCGGAGACGGTCGCCCAGCAGCGATGACGCCGAGCGATCGGACTGCCGACGCGATTCGTCATCTCACTTTCGACTTGAATTGCTGCTGGATTCTTCAACTGTCGCCCACCTCTACGACGGCATCGGCAACCAAGTCACAGTATCACAGTACTCCATTGGGGAATTAGACTAGATAGTTCGCGATGCTACGCAGGAATCTGGTGCCTTTACCACGCCAGGCGCTTCAAACGCGGCACTATTCACCTGTGCCCACGACCGTCCTGGCCACCCTCCCTTCACGACCAGGTGGTAGGTTACACCTTTCCTCAGATATACGTATGACTGACATCTGCCTTTGTAGGACCCCGAATATCACGAGCATCTCGTCCTGATCGTAGACCGAGCGGCTCTCCCAAGTCTGACCATGATCCTCGACCGGACCCAGCCTTCGGGCAGTACGGCGGCGCCCAGCGGCAACAGCCATTTCAACCAGAGTTTCCGTTCATGGGTGCTCAGCCTGGCTTTGGGGGAGGAGGACCATCGTTGGCATCTCAGGTCCCGGTGCATATGCCCTCGGATCCTGAAGGAGTTTTGCGCGAGACCGATGGAGCAGTGAGCCTTCTAGCAAATAGCGCTCTGGTTATCGTTCGGTAAGTTACATGACGTGAGCACTTCCGCTCTTGTCTGCTAATTGATGCTTAAGGCAAATCGAAATGCTCAACGTATTCATGGGCTTCGAGCAAGCGAACAGATATGCTATCATGAACCCTCAAGGGGAGCACGTCGGATAGTGCGTATCAACTTGGTCGACTGGATTTATCGCTTAACTCCCACTTATAGTCTGGCGGAAGAAGGTCAAGGTCTCTTGTCCGTCATGATGAGGCAAACACTGCGCACACATCGTCCTTTCCGCTCTGTCGTGATGGACAAATACGGCACGCCCATTTTATGGGTGAGCTATTTCTTCATCTCTCTCAAACACAGCACCGACACTCATCGAGTTCTATGCCAGATTCGGAGGCCCTTCGCTTTCATTAACAGCAAGATCTACGTTCACGCCGGGCAAACAGAGACAGGACAGGATGATCGATTGGTCGGTGAGGCACAGCAGTAAGCGCTTCGGTCAACCACTTCTTACTAGATGCTGATCCTGCTCGTGTAAAGAGAATGGCATCCGTGGAGGAGAAGAGTGGGTGAACCTCTTGCGAACGTAGGGTATGCTTTCTGACACCCTTATTTACAGTATAACGTATTCAAGCAGTGAGTATGGTCGGAGATCAAGGTTCTCACAATGGATCTTGAGTCACCCTGGGACCCTGCAGTCGAGACGACACTTTTAAACAGTTTGCGCGCATCGATTCTGGCCTCTGGGCTTGGGACTTTTGGCTAAGGGACGCCGATGACCGTACGTACCGTGATGGCTTTTCGCTTCCTCGGCTCATCAGCGGCATCAGGAATAATGGCTTCTATAAATCGTTCGTTCACGGGGTTCGGGCGAGAGCTGTTCACCGACACGGGTGAGCCAAAACGACGCGATCTCTGAAGCTGCCTTCTGAACATCCACGTCTTGACCTGCGCAGGTCAATACGTCGTCCGATTCGACGCTGTTGAGCAAGAACTCGCGCTCAATCAAGCGAATGACACTCATGCACCCAATGAGCCCAAGTCCTCGCTCATCATTCCGCCTTCAGCGACGGATCTCACGCTGGACGAACGAGCAATGACTCTTGCGACAGCCGTGACAATCGATATCGACTACTTTAGCAGACACTCGGGAGCAGGCGGTATGGGCTTCCCATTCTTCATGTGGGGCGGCGGCATGGGCGATGAGTATGGGCGAGGTGGCAGAGAAGAAGCTGGAGTTGGAGCCGGAGGTGTTGGTACGGCTGCAGGAATGCAAGAGGGGATGCAGGAAGACGCGTTCCCTGGAGAGGAGGTCTACCGGGAGGAACAGGGACCTGACATTGGATTCGAGGAGGAGTTTGAAGATCCGTTTTAGCGGAGCTGTCAAGGGCCGCTTGACCCGGGTCACAGCGTATTTGTGTGTTCACACGCATTCTTGATACACAGAGCCTATAATACAACTTTTCACCGCTTACAAGCATCCTTGCATCTCAATACAAGAAGAGAGCCCGCAGTCTGTTCAGGACAATATTTTTCCTGGCATGCTAACTTCGCGCGTGTTCAATAGTACCCCGCTCCGTAGTAGCCTGGGTGCCCAAACGTTGAACCCCAGCTGGGTCCGTACCAATTCCTTGTCCACGGGGAAGTGATGGCATTTGCTCCGTATCGGTACGCGGATATCGCACCATAGGGCCAGTAAGCTGCCGTTTCATCAACACATTCAGCAATTCCGTTGGCAGATGTTATGTGTAACAGGACTCACCCGAGCTGTATCCAGCATAAGGGGGGTACAAGCCGAGACCGGCGGCGACACCGAAGGGCGCAACAATAGCTGACATTGTGTGATTAAGAGCTCTACGCAACAAGTGGATGGGCTTATTTCAGTGTCTATGGCTGCTTTCCCAAGCCCTGGCTTACTGTTATAGACTGATAGTATCGATGGTTACGCTGCACAGCAGTCTACTCAAAGTTCCGACTCCAGGATAAGAGCTGTGCAGAGACTGAAGAGCGCGAGACGGGATGCGACGTAATACTCCTCTATCAGTCGTTTATATCTCCTATGCCTCCAGCCCCCCCCCCCCCTCCCCGACATGAGTAAATCAGCGAGCTTTCGTCTTCCCTTGTGTGGATGCGTTGTATGCCCCTTCGGTACTATGGAGCGCAGATCTTATCCTTTGCAACCTGACTTTTAGAAAATGGAAGGTCCGGGGAAACTCCATGAGCTCAAAGGAAAACTTCACAGGTAGCTCCTTTGCGAGTCTTACACTTTCTACATGCGTGTGGAGATGACAGGTGCCCCTAGTTGAGCCAGAAAGCCTGGTGGATGGTGGCAAATTACTCAGGCGCAGCTGACTAAGCTAAAACGCCGCCTCAGAGTGATCGAAAGCTTGAGGGCAGTCAACCTCCTCATACGAAGCCAACATTTCCCAGGTGGCTGAAGGTATACCTTGCTATACCGGTCGAGACTGCATCGTAGCATCGGCCACCTGTCATTAAAGAATAGGACAGTCAATATCTCGACACTTCGCGGACGCGACGCGTAGCCTAGGGTTCCATAGAGCAACGTCCGAATCGCCAGTTTACCAGAATGTCCAAGCATCATCCCGGTACGAAGCTACGTAGCGGCCCACGCTTTCGTGTACTGACAAATACGCTTCACAGATCTGATCATGTGCCGGCGTCAGCCTGGTATCGGTGGGTCCAGTCTGATCGATCGTGTGATAGGCATCAACTCATCCGAGGCGGTATTGTCGCTTGCGTTACAGCCATCGGTCGAATGTGTGAAAAATGCGACGGCAAATGGTATGTACAGGACGCCTGGTCCGCTGTCAACACTGGCTAATCTGTCCCATTGCTGCAGTCCGATATGCGATTCTTATGTCCGACCGAAGTCCCTAGTCCGTGTCTGCGATGATTGCAGTTGTGAGTCCCTAGAAAGCCTTGCTGTAAAAAGACTGCTTACCATCAGTCTTCCCTGATCAGTCGGAACATACGCCGGTCGATGCATCGTCTGCGGTGCTCCAGGAATCAGTAACGCATATTACTGCACCGAATGCACGAGCTTGGAGAAGGACAGGGACGGATGTCCGAAAATTGTCAATCTTGGCGCAAGCAGGTACGTGGTATTGAAGCTGGAGTGAAAAGCAGCTTCTGACATAATCCTACAGAACGGATTCACATTGGCAAAACAAAGCAGCAGGGTATGTCTTCAAGCTCGACTTCGTATGATACGAGGAGCTAACCGTGTTTCTCTTCAGCTTTAAGAAGGGTTAGACCACATCTCTCATGCCTTTCGACTTGGCCTTGCTGCACTATGGCCAAATGTATCATCATACTTATTCCCACGGTTGTAAAATACGAATAGACCTTGTCAGTCGGTGTCGTGCATCATATCACGATGTGCTATATGCCGGTCTACAGAGTGAACGACACATCTCCGAGGTTTGCGGGTCGCTGCGTGCGATTGCCCGCAGACACCTTCCATCACCAGCGGCCTGGTACGTTTTGAGCGTGCTGTCCCCAGCCATTATCATTGCTTCTCCTCCAGTTTCCCCTCGCTGCATTGTCTCTCTGCTGTGATCCCCACGATCCTGAGTCTCGTGCGCCCCATCCTCCCGAGCCTCTCTGCTGTTGAGGTGGACGATTGTAGCTCGGCGCTTCCCGTGCATATTTCATCGATTCCCGATACATCAGTGGAGGTTGCGTTCGCGTTCTCTGCAGTCCTCCTGCTGGAGAGCCACCGTTGGCTCGAGCGCTCCACCCATTGTCCGAGGGCGGTGGTCTCAAGTCGGGCCTGGCTCCGCCGAATCCTCCTTGGAAAGTTGGACGTCCTCCCAATTCTGCAGGTCGAGAGGCAGGTGTAGCGCGCGGAGGCCTGAGGTCGCCCAAACCACCGCCCGACCGCACACCATCTTTTCCTTTCGGCGGAACGAGGTCGAAGGAGAAATCTGATCCGCTGACGAATCCGATCCGTTTTGTGATTTCCAGCACAAGCTTATTGCGACCGTTTCCCCAAGCTTCCTTTTCTTTCTGCACAAGCGAAGGCACAACATCCTCAGGTACGAACTCAACTGTCAAGGCCACGCCGTGATCAACCGGGAAGACCTGACCCTGTATCTTGGCTGCTGCCGCAATAGCAATATCGATTTTCTTGAACTGTTGTTGTGTGTCAGCAAATTGATTCCTTGTAGGGAGCTAGAATCTACTTACGATACAGTAGCAGTGGCTTTTCACGCCATCCAACCACACGCCCGCCTCCACGCCAGCCTCTCCATCAAGAACATCATCCTCTGAGACGCCTTGAGAAACGCCTTGTTCGATCAACCACGCTTTGAGATCGGGCGTGAGAAGCGGACGCTTTAGATTCGAGATGTAGAGAGCTCGTGTTGCAGGATGACTGACGTGCGACAAGTTATCCGGTAGAGGATGTGATGCCTGGTCGGCGGTTTCTGTTTGTTTCGGCGACGTAGCTTCTCGCCCATCTTCCCCTTCTTCTGCTTGAGGCTTTGATATATCCTGATGGGCCATGGGCGAGTGTCGCTCCGATTGCTCTTGCCGTGCACTTGGCGAAAGACGCGTGCGCTTTCCCTCTTGTTCATCGTCCTCCTCCTCAGCGCGTTTCCGCTTTTCCGCTGTGAATTGCGCCTGGTCCATGTTGACGTCCTCTTCGGTTTGATCGGCCTTATCAGGCTGTTCGTCCTTGGCAACGACCTGCGGAGGCTGAGCTTCCGCTGCAGCTACTGCGATATTGCCTTCCTCTTTCCTATCGTTTGCTGCTTGCTTCATTGGTCCATCCGGAATGGGTACACTGCTCTGCTCTTCTGCTCTTTCTTGCTTTCCCGCCTCAGCCGCTGCTTCCATCTTCTCCCCTAGGTCCCCATCCGCATCACCAAGAATCTGTTCATCCTTTTCGTCTTTGGTGATTGCGGTTTCCGGTTCTTCCTGAGCTTCTTTGATATCCGAAGTTTCGACGTCAGCGAGTTGAGAGCCAGACTTTGACCCTGTCGGCAGTGTTGTTTCGGGATCTTGAATGGTCTCTGCGTGTTCCACCGAGGATACGTGTTTTCCCTGTTCCTCATTCGTTGCCGTGTTGTCTGACGGATCGACGACTTCGTCGGGTTTTGCAGAATCCACTGATTCTTGGGCTCCTTCTCCTTTAGGCTCGGAGTGCAGCACTGCCTGCAATTTTTCAACGTAATCCTTCTTCAGCTTGAGGCCTTTGACATCGACCCCTTTCTGTTGCAACTCCTCCTTGAGCTCTGTGAGTAGTCTGATCAGAAGAGTTGGCAAGGGCTTCTGTTCGCAGACTCACGAGCGACTGTCCTTGAGGAAAGGTCAGACATGTTGTACGGTGGTGTGTGTTGTCCCTCTTCACTGCAACTGATTGATTGATGCTTGACACTTGAACTGGAATTGACGACCTCTGGAAGTGCGGTACAGATGACGAAGGACGATCTGTTTTACGTAATCTTTCCCCCGGCTCCGTCAAGGTAGAGGATTCGCCAGAAGTAGCATCATGCCAACTTTGTCGTGAATGAGACGCTTCGTTTGACTGTCTTCATCAGCGCTTCACATGAAATCTCGGCCAGTAGAACAGCAGGTGCACAGACCTTGATACTCGGATAATGAGGAAGGTCCGATGATCCAGTGCGAGAGCTACGAGGATCGGTGAGTCTCGCTGTGTTCACCACGGTACAATATGTTGACGGGAGCTATTTTTCCAGGCTTCCACCATGAATGCGTCAGGTTGAGAAATGTACAGGTCGAGCTGATTGGTAAATGCGACGAAGTACTCGGAGCGACACAACCGTGTGGAAAATGTGATAGGAGGCCATGTCTATAGACTATTTGTAACGAGCAGAGGCTCGCATTTCGCGCCGTGTCTTCGCAATGACACGAATGCTTCTTATCGATCTTCCAATTCTGCTCGTTACTTCTGTCCTGGGTCGCGCTGAAATCTGTGGTGATGGACCCCTTCTTGAAATCCTTACTCATTGGCTTCCGCTTGCCCCTATCCCGCGCTCAACATTTAGAGACAAATACTACTGTCCAGCCTGTACTGTAATGTGAGGTGGTAATCGAAAGATGGTTTGGACAACAGATATCAGCTAGATCGCTCAACCGATCGATTTGAATATCTCGCAGAAAGCACCGTCTTCTTCGCGCGGCCGGAGTACAAGTATCGCTAAAAAGCTGCCTTGCCAAGACAACCCGATCCTGTTCACCATCAGCCTGGACCGTCATCCGTACGAGATTCCAGTCTTTCACCAACTCACCAACGGCGGAGAGACATTGAAATCGCCTTCAACAGTAGCACGCGCTTCGCCACCTTCCGTGTCGATACCGGCACCCACGAAGTCTTTGCGGTTCAGTATCGACTCAGCGCTATCGACGCATGTTGCATCGCCTCCGCTTTCACCGGTCTTATCGACCTCCCTTGGCCGGTCCGGGACAACTGACAATACTTCGATGCGGCCGTGTCCGGTCGACATCTCGTATGAAGTGGCCGCTTCTTACTACTCTACCCAGCACAATCATTTGATGTATACCGGAGGGGACGCAAACTCACAGCGGTGGAAAGACTTCGGACATCGATGCGATGGAGGGCGCTTCTCCAGCTCAGCTGGAAGTAAGCATCAGCGCGATGTATGGGGTATCATGTCACTGATGATGATGGCGAGAGTGCCCGCAACGGGGAACTCCTTTTCCGGGGCCAGGAACCATTCAAGCGCAGGACAATCGTCTGGAAGGGCGGTGTGAGTGGTACCTCACGTTGAGGGCCTATGCCGGTGCGAAGCTAACGTTGTTACTGCTCCCGATCAAGCTACTTGACCCTGCCGAAAACACTGAGCCTCTGAGTGTGTTCGCTCGTCAAGGGGGAGGTTCAGATCACAGCGGGCATCCAGGAGTCAGGAAGTTCCTAAATCCGAAGGACCATACCACACTCATTGAAAGGCTGTCCGCCGAGAATTCGGTCAAATGGCTCGAGTAGAACCAGATGTCGGTTAACAGAGAGTTGAGTATCATAGCCTTTTCAGCTGCCAATGACGATGCTGCCGCCAGTGCCAAGTTCGGAGCCCTTTTCAACTTTCATTGAGAGCGAAGGTGAGGCTTCGCAAGGTCGCCGATCTCGGATCAAACGCTCATGGACCGACCCTTTCCGCCTTCTTCTCCATTTTAGCCGCCATGGCGTTGCAACTCCTTACATCAAGGGTACGCCCGTGCCAGAAAGCTTTGTCAAGGACATGTATCTAGTCCCTCTACGTTCCGACGACTCGCTCGACTTTTTGGACCTGATACCTAATAGTGTCCTGCCCCGAGTCCGGACGCAAAATATGCTTTTAGGGGTGTATGTTATCCAACGAACCTGCAACGAACTGTTCCCGCCAGAAGTCCTCAAGGATCGCCTGGCCTCCCCATCAAGATTGGCAAACACAGACTCGGATAGTGCCCCTCGAATGGAGCCCTGTCTTCTCATAACGAATGCTGCATCTTTCCACCAACCGGGCCGAATCACAGGTGGTAGCAGACATTGAGCTCTACGTTTAGCCCGCACCCCTTCACAGCCCAGTTACGTGGGGTGCGTCGCGTTGCATGCCTACAGTAACCGCTGCGGATCTGCATACCTATCGAACCTCTCGGACTTGGCGGCGCGCCACCAACACAACTGGTGACACGACACGCCCTCCCGTTTCCGATAGCGCGACTGCAATTTCTTCTGTGTGGCCTATCGCCAACCGTTAACCGGCTGAACTAGCATATTCGCCTTCCGTCTCGGCTTGATCATCTACCATGTCTGGTGATCTGTACCTCAAAGTCTTATGACATGATGACTTGTTTCGTGTATCGAAAATTCAATCTGCAGAGTTTCAACCTGAAACGCGAGTCTTTTGGCTCCGATAATGCGAACAAACTTCTCATCAGAGCGCGTCATGATGCTTCTCCTTGAATACCCAGGCGCCTACAAAATGAGAGCGATTATTGTTGGGGTCGATTAGTGATCCCTAATAGCGTCAACAACGAGCTCATCATCTGTCATCGACGTTCGGCTACTCGAATGATAATCCGCCCGGTCCCGTATTAACAATGGCGGGCTTCCATCAGACTGCGCGGATCATTTAGTTTCCCATGAGACAAAGGACCCTTATAAAAGGATGGCTCACAGAGGAAACTTTCATCGCCAGATGACCGTCACCTATCCTCTGTATATCTGTGAGCGGAGGATACCCAACGGCGTCTGCCCGTATACTCTCTTCGGGACAAATGCCTTTTTGACCTAATCCATGGCCTTTGCGCCAGCCGACGACAACTGAACAGGGTTTTGGTCATCTACCCTCGAGATGGGCTGATCAGCATCGCTCTCGACGTCACCCGGGGAGTGATAGCTTGGGATCAGCGTGTGCGTGTGAGAAGGATCAGAGAAATAGCCTCACGATTCGCAGACTAGCTTTCGGGGGGATCCAGAGGCGCGAGGGATACACATAGTTTGACGGTAGCAGCAATTACTGGTGGTTACCGACGTCTGCACTTCTACCACAAGCCCTGAGCGTAAGTACCCTCTCCTTCACGCCGTGACTTTTCTCGCCATTTGGACTGACTAACGAATCAACCAATCTCGGTGCCTCCTCTGGCGTACTCAAGCGAATTGCGTTTGCATTACTGTCAAGAACCGAAGAGATGCACCATCTGTCGCAAGGATGGTCAGACTATCGATCTCGCCTAATCGATAACGATGACGCTGCCGCCCTTCTTCAACGAACGCCTCCAGATGCCGCTTCTGTGCCTTTGACTTCATCGCCAACCGGCACTTTAATCGGCTCACATGGTTCCATTCCGTCCACACCGAGGTCCAACAAGGGCAACCATGGCGTAGATTGGCTTCCAAAATTCGTTCATCGTGACGCCTACGGTGGGTCGAGAACTTCTCTATCTTCGGGTTCTAGTAGGACGGGATGGGGAAAAGCTTTCCACCAGGAAGATGACGGCGACTTGCGGTATTCTCACGATATGGCGAATCAGTACTTTCAGGTCCCTGGCGGATCACGGTCATGGGCCAGAGGGGGGGAAGCGGCTCATGAACAGTTGGCAGGGAGTCAAAGGATCATGCACAGAATGGCCTCTGTATATCCTTTACCTTGTGATGATCAAGAGCAGCAGGTGAGTTCTCCGTCGCTCCAGACCATCGTCGAAAGGGGAGCTCATACTCCGACTAGCGTCTCGACTATCAAGTACCCTTTCATTCTGTGACCACATGACATGGAATGACTGACCACCGATCTATGTCTCTAGCATCATATGATGAGGCTCTGTAAGTCACCGAATCTCACCAGGCTGTACCAAGACGCTGAAGGGAGGGACACTGCATCCACAAAGTTTTCGGATGTACGTGATCACTCAGAATGAAATGGAGGCAGTCGCTAGAACGCCGGCCTGGACTTTCCCTCTCTCAACACAGCTTCGACATATGGGATCCGTCTGAATTCCAAGCATATCGATGTGGCAGGAAAGGCGTCTCTCGGGCGAGTACTGGATATTGGCACGGTGCGCACGATGTTGTCAAAAAATAGCGGTGGCGCTTATTCCGCTTGTCTTCCAAAGGGAACGGGCATGTGAGCACGAACATGAAATGTTGTTGCAAGGCCAGGGATTTATAAGCAAACCTCAGATGGGCCCTGGATGTGGCAGACATGTATCCAGGGTGAGTTGGCTGTAGATATGTGTTGCGACCAACCGTCGTCAACCGTATAATCTGACTTACCATTCTTTTCTGATCTTCAGCACGCAGGTCGTTGGGTACATTTCTCTGCGAGGCGATGTCTTGTTCTCAGTCTATTGGGCTGATCGCATTTTGCTAGGGTCGATATGATACCAATACAGTCTCGGTTAGTTTTCCCGTGAAACCACTCAGGCAGAGTTACAGACCACATCTTGCCCTACGTCACGCATGCGTCACAGAATGTCGCCACCAAATTGCTCGTGAGTCGTCTCGCAGTAGACGCACTATCCATCTGATACCAACTCTGAATCCAGGTTCGAAGTGTAAATACCTTGGTAGCGTTCCGAGGCAAGCGGCTGACCTGCAATTTATGCATCCTGGAGTGCCGATGTCAATCGCGGACTTCCATACCCGGCTCACTCCTTTGATATCTGCCACATGCGCTTTGCGCAGCTGGGCGTAAGCACCACATCTAGCTTTGACAGTATAGAACCAGGCTGATGGCACGGACGAATCTAGATCAATAATCTCGCTAAACTGCTTTTGGAAGTCTCCCGTGTTCTCAAGAGAGGTGGTCTCTTCATTCTCTTGGACTCGACATTCCCTCTCGAAATGTCTCTTGAAGTCTGCCACACAGAGGAGGCTCTGCGATTGCATTGTCCCGGAGTGTATGCTTTCCAGGCCGCGATCAAGTGGAGCCTTGCACAAATGCCAGGTAAAAGTTTCGCCAGAACGGATAATCCTTTCATGGCCGCCGGAGAGGTCGCTGGCTTGACTGGACGGGCCCCAGGCTTAACTGGAGCCAGTATATGCGAATTCAGGCTACCCGTCGGTGACCGACAAGGACGTAAGTGCCATCGCGCCACCTTTTCCGCGCGACGACATCGATTGATCTCCCTGGCGGCTAGACCCGCACAGTCGAGCCGTAGGTCAGATGGCTCTGCACAACTCTCTGGCCCTGGCGGGAGCGTTGAAGCCGACGGTGATGAAGCAAGGTTGCTACTCTAGCCAAGAATATGAAGACTTTCGTAAGCCCTGTTCGTATCGTACTCGGGGCGGCTGGAAGCTGAATGCGTTCGCTTCTTGTTGCAGGCGCTGGTTTCACACGAGACTTGACAGGACCCTATAGGTTACAAGCGCAGTAAGTCGAGACTTTGTTATTGGCGGCCGGTGTCTTCAGTTGACGTCGATACCATTTTACCAGCTACTACCTCGTCACGGCCACGAAGGCATGATGGATATCTCGGGCAGTATTCCCCGTGACGGTACTGACTGCAGTCGGCCGCCGCGAGGACACAGTATGGACATAGGCGTGTCTTGAGCATTTCGGGTTGGAGGACAAGGGGAGGATGATGAAGCAACGACGGCACGTGCCGGCGGACTGGAAGAAAATCGATGTCACGATGTAGACTAATACAACATGTATGCGAATCATAACAAAAGGAACGGACAGTTCTCGTAGACGTTGCCGAGAACGCTCGAAAGAGTCTAAGCATCATCCAGCGCCAGCAGCTCAGCCTCGACCTGCTCCCGCCGGGCTTTCCACGCGTCCGTCTCTGCCTTCCGAAGCGCATCGGATTCTACGCGGAGAGGGCCAGAGTCAGTTGCTGCGGGGGTATGACGCGAATGCGCGCGTGAAGACGGCATACCTAGCGTGCGCAGCGTATGCGCAAGGTATAGCGCCGTGATTTCCCTGGAATATCGGATCGCGGCAAAGTGCAACTTCTTGATCGTACCTAAACCCGCAAAAGCGACGTAAGCAAACGAGCAAAAGCTTTGCGGTGGTGAGGTCTGGACGTACCTGAAACGGCTACGACGCGAGGAATGACGGGCTGCCCGCCGATATCGTTGACGAATGTGAGGCCTGTCCATGCTGTACGAACGTGTTCACGCGCGACGCGGATGATACACAGCGATGTCGTCGGCGAGTAGTACTTGACTATGGAGCGTTCATCAGCCCCGGGGAGCAAGCACGCGCCGAAACGCGCGACGGGAAGACGAACCCTGTAAACTGCTCGCGACTTTACCCCATCCCACATCCCCACACACATCCATCACGCTATCCCTTACGGCCTGCCATATCTGATTATTCTGCACCACGGCACCCGGTGTGATTGTCTGCGTGTTGCTCGGGGCGGCATGCGCCGAGGAGATGATGATTGGTTTTGTCGGCGTCAGAAATGGCTGCGCAGGGGTGGTGCCGGATGTGTAGAAGGAGAGGGGGAGAATGGTCGGGTCGTCGGGGTCTTCTAAATCTTGCGATGCTAGAAGTTGATGTTCGTCGTCGGTGTCCACAGCGTCTGCGTCGAGGCCTGGCGGTCGGAGGGCGAGGACATCAGGGACGGAAGCGTTGGACGCGTATTGTGCGGGGAAGAGGAGCTCGACGAGGAGCCATCTGTTCTACTTCTTGGGATGTTGGTCAGCGAGGGGATGCGTTGCAAGGAGAGATGACGCACCTTGAATCTGACCATGGTGACGGAGGATGATCAGCCAGAGGCCATCCCTCCGTCCTTCAAGTCATGCATTCATCAAAGCTGAAATGAGCGTGATGACGACTGAAACCCGGCCGTCTCGATCGCACCCGCCCCTCCGACAAAGTCAACAAGGCCCAAGGGAAAGCGCACGGCATCTTCTGGCCAATCCGATCGAATCCCGACAGCCCGAGCCAGCGTGAGAATCCTCATTCGTCCGGACGCACCCCGTGCTTCCCGTGTCGTTCGCGGTCGCAAACCGATGCCACATCCCTTCGCATTCCATTCCATCCTACGCTCGCTCCGCCATCCATCGCACACCACCACCACCGTTGGCGTCCTCGACACTCATAGCCCACCATCGTCGACGCTCCCGCCTTCCCTCCCTATAGAAAGCCCGAGGTCGTCATCCAGCACTCTCCCTACTTCCTTTTTTCATCCCCTCGTTGAAAAAAAATCCCCACCACTCTCAAAATGACGCTCGTCACTCGATCCGTCCAGCGATTGGCCAGGCGAGAAGCCGCAAAGGCTTCCAAGAACGCCCGTGCCAACGTCGCCTTGTTCAACACGGCGGCCAAGCAGGCTCCTGCCTTGTTGAAGAACGCTCAGCCCGCTCGGGCTGGTGTTGCTTTGCCCTCGCGAGTTTTGGAGGGTGAGTCGAGTTTTCTCTTTTTCTTTGCGGGCGCGGATCTGGTGTTGGAAGGAATAGGGGATAGGCAGCTTGCGAAGAAGGATTGGGGTTGGAGCCCAGGAAACTGAAAAGGAGAATTCGAATGGACCACTCGACACATTCTGGAATGGAATCCGATGCTGACACGCACTCTGTCTCAGCCAAGCGAACCTACGCCACCCCGGCTTCCGGCCACGCCGTCGGTCAGATCAAGACCGTCATCGGTGCCGTTGTCGATGTTCAGTTCGACACTGAGAACCTGCCCGCCATCTTGAACGCCCTTGAGATCCAGTTCGAAGGCAACCAGCAGGCCCCCGAAGGCGGTCGACTCGTCCTCGAGTGCGCCCAGCACTTGGGTGAGAACACCGTCCGATGCATCGCCATGGA
>JAMALG010000092.1:0-68930 GCA_023628115.1 Naganishia sp. PT2105A-2 | reverse complement strand
AGGTACGAACGTAGAAACGCTCAGGCCAAGAAGAGACGAGCCAAGGACGATGCGGAAGAAGGCGACATCACGTACATCAACGACCGCAACAAGGTCTTTAACAAAAAGATCAACAGGTTCTTCGACAAGTACACCTCAGAGTAAGCTCTAATGTCCTCGCTCGGTACTCTGGACGCTAATGGCGCCACTTTGCAGGATCCGGGAGAACTTTGAACGAGGTACTGCATTGTAGTAGCTGTTGTCATATCGCCAGACATGTCATTTTCAGATTCCGAATTGACGCAGCACGGAGATTGCCAACATGTAAATCTCTGCCGTCACTGCTGATTGATGTCATCGAGAAAATACCGCGTGAGAACTGCTCGACATCCCAAGTCAGGCACCGATACTTGACAATGTTCGCATCTTCAAGCGAATGATTATGGCTTGCAGGCATACTTCTTGTTGAAGAACAAATGATTCCCCTTATACAACGTTGAAATGCAGTGATATTGATTGTCCTCAAGCCAGCCTCCTCTAGGTATGCATGCTGTCCCAGTTACCTCCGAAACCATTGACAAGCGCCATAATCATTGCGCTGTCAAGGCTCATTCCCAACGTCCTCCGGCAGGCAATCCACCTGGTCATGCCTTTTCCAGACACTTGCGTGTCCTCTCCGTCGTGAGCTTGCGTCTTGGCCCGTACAGCCCGCAACACCATCTCCGCCGCCAAACGCCCCGTAGCGATCTGATTTTGTCCATCTACTGGTTTGCCGTTTGCTCTGCTACCCTCTGCCGAAGCGGTTTCATCCGGAAGACTTGAGAAACCATCCAGTGAAGGCGAGGGTGGATCCAGGTGCTGACGCAGGAGCTGCCAAGCTGCTTCAAGCTTTAGAAAGTCACGATCGGAACCCGGCTCAAAGCTGCCGTGGTCTGCTCCAGCCGAGGTTGGGTCAGGGTCCGCATGCTTGCCATCGTGTTCGCATCCGACCGCTAGGCAGAGACGGCTTGCAAAGAGCAGGAGACCTGGATCACTCGTGACATGCACGTCACTCAGGTGACAGCAGTGTCTCAAGCGATGAAGCAAGTCTGGCTGAGGTTTTGAACCGCTAGACACCGGTCTCCCAGATACGGGCGCTGATGTGTTCGAAGTGCCAGAATGTTGATGCGGGATCTCTGCTTGCTTGCCCTTGCCTTTGAGATCGGCTGAAGCGGATTGAGCTGGCTGTTCTGAGGTATTGCCAGATGAACTCATTCTTGAAGCGTGCGTCGGTCGTTCTGATTGCGGACGATTGTGCGGAAGTGGAACCGACGAAGGTCTAGCGATGTGGCTTGATCCGTGTGGACTTTGGAAGATATTCTTGAATGGCAGAGGCATCTGCGTAGGGGGGTCCTTTCGGATCGCGTTCGAGGTACCGCCCAGATACGGCCTATCTGACCCAGAGCTCTGATCCATCAAGCCTTGACCCTGATTGCTGAAGAGGCGGTCATAGTTTGGAATGTTCCCTTGCGCCCCAGCAGAGGATGATCGATCATTTCCATTGGAAGCCACGGAGGGAAATTGCGAATCCTGCGCGTCTAATGTATCCATGATGCCAGATAGGAAGTTCGAGTTGTTCGCCTCATGCCCGGATGCATGACTGCTATTGCTCTGCAAATTCTTTCCATTGTTAAACAGATCGTTGAAAAGGGTGCTCGGGTCCATTCGAGCCATGTTTATCCCATTGTCTCCAGATGACCCGAGATTTGTCAGCGGATCCTGGGATGCATTTGCCCTTGAGTCGAAAGATTCGAAGCCAAATAACGACGAGCTGGGGAACGACATCGAAGAACTCGGGAATGACTGAGTTTGCTGATTCGCCATTTGGTTCTGTTGTGCTTTCTGCGCCATTTGATGCTGCAAGATCCGCCGCTGTAATTCGGGATTTTTCATAATAATGGACAACAATTCGGGCAACGGTGGCAGACCGTTGTTATTGACGTTGTTCTGGCTGCGGTTGTCATTATTGTGGTTGCTGGAGTTTTGACCATTGTTGGCGGTAGCGCCGCCCGGCAGCGAGGACAGCAGCCTCGTGAGCAGTGCTGCAGTAGGATCCTGCGCAGGTGATGGCGTGCCGGTGCCAAAGTTGCCAAACTGAGTTTGCTGCGAGTTGCCGTGCGAGAAGGGCTGTTGCAACTCGGTCGGGAAACCTCCTTCAAGCGCTGCACTGATCAATCCGGTCGAAGTGGTATCGAGCGGACTATGGTGCAAGGGCGAAACAGGGGTTTGCGTGCCAGAAATGCCATAGGTTGCGCTGAGGCTGTCGAGTGGCGGCGGTATGTGCGAAGTATACGATGTGCTGGAAGTTGATGCGCTTGCGCCAATATCAGCGACCGTGGAGGAGAAAGACGGCAACCTTGTGCTTTGCTTTTGCTGGCTATGCGGCAGCCCGGAAGCGATGGAGATCGGCGTTGGAAGGGTGATGGACGGAGACCGCAAACTGACGCTGCTGGACGAAGGCGTTGCCGTGAACGGTTCCGAGACGTGCCGTCCGTCCCTAGAATACTCCTCGTTGCGATGCTCATCATCCACGCCCGAATGCTTCCGCTTCTTTCCCGCCGCACTCGCACTCGCGCTTGCCGCCCGAGCGCCTTTGCTCCGCGTATCATCGTCGGGCGACGGCTCCCTCGGTAGCTCCTCGCCGCGCGCTTTTGCGGCTTCCTCTGCACGTTTGCGATCTCGTTCCCGCTTTGCCTTGACACGCTCGCTCATGGGCACGCCACCCTCCTTGAGACTTTTGCCTCGGCCTGTGGGACCACTGCCGAGAACTCCTCGTTCCGGGAGGGGGAGAAGCAGCAGAGCACGTAGGTCGGTGTTTTCCTTTTCGAGTTCAGCAATGCGGTCTTCGAGCTTGGCTAGGTGTGCAGCCTGTGAGGTTCATGGTTTTGTCAATGATGGGTCGCCTATTGGGAGACTACTCGCATACCCTTCGCGCCCGAAACGCCCGTTGCACCTCTCTTGCGCTATTGCTGGTTGATCAACGACCGGATCAAGCTTCGGGTTTGCGCGAGACGTACCGAGATGGCGGAAGGTTTTCATTCTTCTTGCGACCTCTACTCTCCCCTCGTAATTCCTGAAGATGCAGATGTGAGTTTGGGACACGCGACCGAGGATCTGCTACGTACCTGAACATCCGGCGTCGATCTCGCGCTGCTTTCTCCGACAGGCGAGGTCCCCACCGAGGGCGATGCCTCGACGACGCCCTGCAGAGTGGACGGCCCAGCGCGGCCTGGGAGATGGTCACCCATCTCGGGGGAGACGGAAGGGAGCGGGGCGTGCGAGATATGGAAAGCGAGAATCCGGCTTAGATAAGATCGAGGGGGATAGTGCTCGACCAATTCGTGTGATTTGGTATGGCCGACGGGTCATTGCCAATCCCCGTCGCGCAAGGTGTGAAAACAAGCGGGATCGGGCGAGGATAGGGAACGGCCAACTCTGGGCTTCGGACCGAATTGGCAGCTGGAATCTCGGATCAAGCTTTCTCTGACGTGTAATAATCTCAGCATAGGAACAGAATAAACAATGCGTTGCATCAATCACTTGAACGTCACTTGTTTCACGACCTCTTTCTGTTCATGAATCAGTCTTGCACTCGACACGCGATATCTCGGGCTTCCAAGTACAGCGACAACACCATCCGTTACTTAAGATGGCGCCCATTAACATCATGGCAGTGCGCAACTGGCTCAAAAGCCAATACCCCAACCCGGAGCTCAATCCTGTAGGTGAGACATGGCTTCGTCTTGAATCTTCATGATCACCAATACGCCTTTCACGGTCACAGGAATGGATCCAGACGACCGTGGCAGCGCTGCAAGAAGATGATCCCATGCTCGACCTCCGCGGCATGTTCTTCGCCATCCAGATGCAACTCCTCCTCTCGAATCTCGAACACTCGGTCCTGCCGCAACCGCTCTACCCGATACCTGGAAAGCTCACAACGTTGCCACAAGAGCCTAGCTCGGTTCACGACATCTACCTCTACGGTCCGGAAAAGAAGGATGGTATTCTCCTGCAAATCGTCAGCATCTCCGAAGTAGGCCACAGCGCCTTTCAAACAATGAACACGATGGAACTCCGTAAAGAAGCTCTTTCCGGCGTGGGCAGGATCCGAAGAATACGAGAGCACATGGGTCCGGCGGAAGGAAGCAATGCAAATGGCGATCAACCAGACGAGGAAGATAACGATCCCGATGATGTTCCGCCGTATCCGGGTTCGATGTTGATGCTGGATGTCAGTGACGGGTTCAGGGTGATGCGGGCGATGGAGTATAAGAGGATAGACGCCTTGAGGTTAGGAGAGACGGCGTTGGGGTGCAAGGTGAGAGAGAAGGGCGAGGAGTGTGAACCATGCTAAATTATTTCGCCTTTCAGCTGATTTTGCGAAATGTGAAAGTCCGCCGTGGCATACGTAGGTGGATTCATCATAATAGAGAGATAGGCGCTCACACTCTGCTTCCAGTGATGCTGACGCCGGAGAACACAGAAGTCAAGGGCCACATGGTGGAAGAGTTCGAGGAACTGCAACCAGTGCTCTTCAAGAATGGGCTGCTGCGTCGGATGGGGTAAATCGAGCACCAGAACTGAATCCCTCCAACGTGAGCTGACCGTACGGAATTCTTGGCAGTAAACCCGAATTGCCTGTCGAGTTGGACTCCGGGCCGGAGCAGCGACAGCCAGAGGCAGCTGCGGAATTCGACGCCGATTTGAGCGACGGTTTCGTAATGGATGAAGCGGTGGCCAACGAATTGGATCGAGTAGAGGCTGCTGCATCACAGGCTAGCCAGAGTCAGGCACGACCGACGACGCATTCACATTCCATGGCGAGCGCAGCGGCAGCATCCGCCCATCAAGACCCGGCATGAGTAGTGTTCCGGCTGGACGTGGCGTCGGTGCGGCAGCATCCTCGTCATCGCTGGACGCAGCGGTAAGGTTAATCGATCTGGACAAAAGCGACGATCTTGAAGATCCTCTTGCGGACGCAGACGTGAACTGAAACGCCATCGACGAAATCGAATTATCCTTCAGCCAGAGTCAGACACAGAACAACAGCGCCAGAAGTAATCCCGGAAATGTGCCAGCACCGGTGACGCCCGCGACACCAGCAATAGCGCATATCATCGCGATCCACCGTTTTCATTCGCTCAGACACATCGGCACACGCCCGTGCAGCCGTCAAGTCGCAGGCACGCTTTCAAGCGCGGCCCCATTGTCGTTTATTGGTATCGGAGGATGAATCGCCAGAAGACGAACGGAGGGCGGCGGTCAATCAGGAGTAATACCCACGAACGTCGCGGCACTCTACATCAGCATGATCTCCTTGAGAAAATCCTAGCATCAGTATGTCAGTGGATGCATACCGTTCGATGGCACCTCCCAGGAGCCGCAGCTGTAGCTTGTTCAAAGGCCTGCGTGGTCCAACGACCGTCCGCAAGGAGGCTCATGATCGGCGATGTTCTGCATATTCCCGTCTCTTGTACATTCACTTCAAGCATGTCATTCATTCAAGTCACCGTCACAAGATGTGTCTTCGTGATCGACATCCGTCGGATCAGCTGGGCAGCCTTTCTTTTGCCCCCCTCCAGCGCCGCGGCCTGAGGGCGTTTCATATTGATGGCGGCTCACGTGATCACGTTTAACATAGAGTCAAAATGCTTATCAGGCAGGATTGTCGATCAAGGGATGTATACTCCGATGCGCGGATCATGTTGATTGACGGCAATGGAGGCTAGAGAGTAGTCCAGTGACACACTCAGAATTGAAAGGTTGTCGAGGGGTTCAATGCCGCTCAAACACCGAGAGTCACCGCCAACCCTCACAACGCCAGTCAGGCAAAGGAATCCTTTGGTACATGTTTGTTGACTTGATGCAAGACCGAAGAATCCTTTGGCGTCCTTTTCAGTCACTACAGAAGAAGTTGAGCTGGACCTTATCCACTTGCCAGGCATATAAGCTGACATGGATCTAGCATACGATCATGAAGATCTTAGCAATATTAAATAGTGGGCGTCAGAACCAAAACTCGCCATTTGGAGCTGCTAGGGCGAATTCATTCGCATGAAAGGTGCGATAGTACAGCGAAGCTAACGACCTACGTACCGTGTCGAAAACTCAAGGCTGCGCCTTCTGGAGAAGAATCCGCAAGCCAGTAAGTCATACGACCTTCTGCCATCCCTTCCAGCCCATCCGATATCCCGGTGGAAGTTGCCCCTTTGTCCACGATTCCTTTGTGCAGTACCTTGCCCTTAGACAGTCAGACTTGGCTAGCCATACGAAGCGGGATAGAGCGCCCCTATGGCTGGAATGTTGATTGCAGAAAACACACTCACCCGAGTCCCAGTTACCGTATCACATAGGAGTACTGGTAAGCAGGTTTTCCAAATCAACAATAATCATTTCCGCTAAGAATACTTTCCATTGCCGTCGTTCAACCAAAGATCGATCTGTGACTGTCGCGACAAAGACACCTATATCGGGACTCACCAACCCCGCACGACCCGCCTGCGTCCGAGACTCGCCTCTTACCTCACGCTCGATCTTGCACGCCTTGCGCCAGAACCTCATCGCCAGCGGTAAACGAAGGCCATATAATGGGAGGAACGGGTTGTCGCTGAAAGATGGTCAATGGCAGTTGAGCGAAAAGTTAGCAAGACTCTTGGGCATCACACCGGGAACACTAGGTGAGTGCTCTGCGTCAATCGTTTAAAGCACCTCTGACCATCAGAGGCTGTACTAGAATACTCACAAGTAGCACGCCGTCAAGCAGAGCTGGAATTGAAGGCGCTTCGAGAGATGCCGTCTGCAAGCTCCTTCGTAGGGACCTCTTCATGTTCAGATGGGCCCAGTCCCCATTGTCCGGTTCCGGATTCAGCGACCGAGATGGATGAGTTGGATGATGACTCCAGGGAGGATCTTACCGCCAGTCGGCGAGGCAGTCTTGTGAGAAGTCTGACAGCAGCGATGGAGCAGTGGAGACTGGTCGAAGGATGTCAAGTGAGTCATGACTTTCCACTGTGCGCGACGAGGTGTTATATATGGCTCTCATCACGAACGCCCACAGCTCCAGACTAGAGAGTGAGGAAGAAACTTTGGCACGTTAAAAAAAAGGTCCTCTCAATCTGTGGACGCTACCCGCCAAGGCTGCAATGGAGGGATTGTAACATCACCCTCTCTCGCACCCGAGTTTTTGTGTACATTTGGCGACAAGGCACTACTAACTGTTTGACATGAACATGAATCTGTCTTTCGAAAGTAGACGAAGCCTATGCCCAATGTCATATCCCTCACCGAGCGAGGCGTTGACGTTGACTTCCGAATAGGCAACGAAGTTAACAGTTATATATTCAACTAGGAAATATTTCTTTGCGGCCGAGGCGCGTTCATGTTCACGTTTCAACCGGTCCAGTATGATAGGAGAGCTGATTGCGTTGGGCGAGCATATCTATGAGGAACTTCAGCATAAAGTTACGTATACCAATGCGACATGATCTACCGACATGTCCGCGCAGTAATCCAGGAAACTTCAAGTATCAAGATTAGATCGCATCTATCGGGGCGTGGCCGACCGCACCGTTACTTAACTCGCTTCACGTATGGGGTCTGGTTATATTGAGGATACCTTGACAAGCGCGACGATCTCCTGCAACGACTTGCGCGAGTAGTCTACGTAGGACAACACAAAGCTCCGACTGAGCAGCAAGGGGTAAGCGCCCGATCTGACATCTGCGGAGCTGTGAATTTTCAAGCA
Source organism: Naganishia sp. PT2105A-2 (assembly GCA_023628115.1). Taxonomy (NCBI): domain Eukaryota; kingdom Fungi; phylum Basidiomycota; class Tremellomycetes; order Filobasidiales; family Filobasidiaceae; genus Naganishia; species Naganishia sp. PT2105A-2. The sequence continues at coordinate 61,165 of JAMALG010000092.1, read as the reverse complement.
CTGTTGCTCGGCATGAATCGGACGTTGCGGGCATGCGTCCATCGACTAGCCGAAGAAGTCAGTAAGTACTTCGATATTTCGATCAAGCCGGTTCCCGAATGCAGACAGAAGCCCACACGAACAGTCTAAACAGTCTGACATGGTGGAGCCAATAGGCATGGGAGTTTGGGAGACATCACCATCCATCACATCGCCAATCAGTTGGCTAATGAAGCTAATCGCAGACCTGCACAACATGTATAAGATTAATGTGATGCCGGAATTTAGCTGCTAGAAGTCGACCAAGAACCCACGGAATCGCGTAGAAGGGATGTCGTATACAAGGGGGAATGACGGCGCCGGAAGCTGCATTGTCTGCTTGTACTTGTTCTGATCACTTTTTGCATGAACAGCAACGAAAGCTGAATCCCTGAAGCAGCCGCCCGCCCAAAGCAAGTCAATACCGCAGAATCCGTCTCATGTGTGCCGCTGCCAACTGGCCGTGCCGTTGGATCCCGGCAGATCGTGGATATCAGCCCACCATTAGCACAATGAGAGCAGCCCTATGTGGCAGCTTCTATGGCAACCTTATCTGCTGAATAAGGTGCAAAGCTCTATGCCCAGGTTTGCGAAGCAGCCAAGGCCAAGCTAGCTGTTGGAGATCGAGTGCTGATTAGTACGCCTTCAAGTTGTTGGCGGAATTGGGAGCTGAACAGAGGGCAGGATTGAGAAGCTGCATCAGCGAGTTAGGTAGAGAGACGCGCTCAGAAAGCTGAGAGATGTTCAGATGGAGCTTGCCTGGATGGCTGCATGAATTGACGAATTGCAGATAAAGTGATGAATGAAGATCCGAGCAAGCAAAGTACAGGAACCAAACGTCGCTTCGGCCAGCTCTTCGGCCGCTCTATACCGAGGCGCAGCCGGGACTGGCTAGTCACGCTGTAGTATCCACCTACTATACAGTACAGTAGCTAGTACAGTAGTCACCGATCGAAACTCTATCGCCGTCCGTGATCGTCCCGCCAGCGCTCCCGCCTGTCTTGGAATTCCGAGCTCGCTCGCTTCGGCCTCTCAGAGAATTGCGGATCAGACTACTTATTGGTTCGGCTCCGTCCCTCTCCCCACCGAAAACCTTCTTGGACGCATATCACAGCGACTCATCCTCATGTCGTTGCCGACGTGCGAATCCGGCATCGTGAACATCTGGTAAAGGGCAAGATCGATTCCCGTGAGAACGCCGCCGTTTGCCCTTGCATTTCTTGCGTGAGTATGTCTGCCTGCTATCGCGATGGTGGGCTTATATACTCTTAGATCTACGACTGCAGCGTGACTGAGCGCAGGGAAACATCGGCATGTCGACATATCTTCACCCTTATCCGGAAAGGGGTTGGACTGCCAACGATGGCGAGCTGTACGACTTATCAAGCGAGATCGACCCGTTGGAGGAAGGATACCCGAGGATGCATTTCAAGGAAGATTCTTCACGAAGAGTCACCCCAGAGAGCACACACACTGGGAACGATTCGCCTGTTATCGAGGACGGAAGGAGTGCCCAATCGAGCTGTAAGTTCGCGCGTCGAATTGACATTAAATCCAGGCATCTACTGAAATCATACGCTCTCAAGGGACGAATCCTAGTTACATATCCTCAATACCTTGGGGCGCCCAACTTCAGAAACGGCAGCGCGACAGGATGGCCACTCCTCCCATTCAGTCTGAACATGACTACGCTGGAACGACTGTGGTCCCCTCGACTGAATCGGCAGGCTCGCTCCATAAACCGACTGCAGAAGGGAGACTATCATGCCAATACTCTCACCAAGACCATACGACCTCGCCTATCGAAGCCTTGCAGTCAGCGGAGATTCCATCGCAATCTACGGACAGTTCTCGATTAGAGGATTCCCCTCTGATCACGGCGTTCAACTTTCCCTCACCTCCGGAAAAAGCAAGCCCGATATTGGCGCGGTACGAATCGAGAAGTCAAGTGACGCCTCCTGCTCGTAGACCCGTTACTCCCGAGCATCCTACGACACCTACCATGCTCTCTCCAGAGACCGGTCGTTTTCAAGGTTCGAGCAAGTCGTATCCATCCCCCGTTCAAGCAGGGTTCCGTTCCCCGAGCTCCCGATTTGGCACCGAAACATCAGGGAGAAGGAGCTTTTCCGGACCGAGCTTCCAATCCGCGAGAGCTCTTGACTTTGACAATAGCCTGACACCAACGAGACTAATGCAATTTCCCCGGGATCGCTCTCGGTCGGATTCATTCGGCTCGACTGCAGAAGATCTCCAACGATTCATGGCACGTACAACTGCGGCGCGAATGCGCGACATCACTGAGGCGGGTCCACTATTCGAGAGAATCTCTGCGTACGGTTTTGAGGTGCCAGATTTTGCTGTGAATGATTTTGATCCCTTGTCGCCGACATTAGAGCGCAGGATCGGCGACGGAATGCCCATTCACCCTACCGCCACCGCTTTCCAATTGCGATTGGAACCAGCAAACCAAACGCCTGATTTGAGCCTGAGCGAGTTAGTTTCCTCTCCACCTTCAGTGGATACTGGTTTCGATTACGATATCATTGAAACTACATTGGTCACATCCGAAGGCCGACATTTTCCGGATATATATCCGCCACACGATCACAGCAAGAAGTGGGCGGCCTCTGGCGTAATCGGTTTGGGAGAAGGGATAGCAGGTGGTCCGCAGCGGGACGAGCGCGGCAGACGCATAAATATCCGACGGTGGAAAAAAGCAGATCCGATGCTAGCCAATGGTACGCGAACAGCCGTGGATGTCTACACCAACGGGGAGCCGGAGAAGCAGAGAACAGGGTTCAAGAAGAGGTTTTCTCAGTCGTTGCTCAACCTTCTTGGAGAATCGAAAAAGCCCTCAAAAAACGGTGGAGCGGTAAATCGACCACAACCAAAGTCTGTCAAAAAGGAGTTGCGGCAGTCGGTCACCGATCTGCTTGGACTATCCGGGCGGACAAGGACATATGACTGGAATCAACCGCAAGACTCGCAAGGCGCTCTCACGACTGCAAAACAACGGCTCAATCCATTCAGACGGTCGGAGTCCACACCCATCAATCTGTCAGTGGGGGCGTCCACGAGATCTTCCTCGCTGCCTTTTCTTCAGCGGTCGCATCACAACTTGCCCAGCCAGGAAACCCGCAAGCCAATTTCAAGACTTCCCGCATCCCCTTCGATGCCAGCGTTGTCGTCCTCGCTGAACAGGAAAGCTTCCCCTGATCTGCGTATTCAAGATTGGCTGAATGCGTCCCAGGCGGCCCTACATGATACGCAGTTCCGTCGATATGACTTTGGAACAATTGTTCCATCAGGCGGTAACTTGGAATACGCCACTTGGCCCAAGTCTCCTTCAATTGCTAGCCGTATCTTGACTCGACGACCGGAGTCGCGATCAGAGACCAGGGAGGAGAGCCAAGCACCAACATTGGGCCGTCAAGTTGTCTCTGTTGAGGTTCCGGCCGTCACACATACATTGTCACGCCTCACGAGCGGTCCAGTCCAGGCACCGGCTGCGATTTCAGAGAGGGAGAGCCAGCACACTCCAGAATCCAACTCGGCGGTGGACCTGCCAGCTTCGAAACCAGACCAGCTACCGTGGCAAATGCCGTCTCGCAGGAAACGGACGTCTCTGAGCAGATTCACGTCTTGGCTCGGCTTCGGGGAAAAGAACAGCAAACAGTATACTGCCAAAGAATCATTGACGCCAGAATATGTCTCATCTCGCGACACGACATTTGCCATTCAGCATAAGTCCAGGCCGGCTGAGCTTGGAGAGTCCAGCCGTCAAAGCGCCCCTTCCTTGGATCTGTCGGCCTCGATCACAGGTGACCGCCGTGAACGCAATGCCGTCGATGCGAAGAAACGTCGATCTGGCGGCGACTGGCTCGGAAGTGTTGGATGGCGGAGATGGGAGAATGCTTCACAGGCTGCTTCAACGGTGCGGAGGGAGCCTCATATCGTGCTTCTGAGCTCCGAGCACCTACCGCCACCGCATATCAATGCACAGGGCTTCTTGCAGTCCACTCTACCAGGTTCTTCAAACCCACTACCAACTAGCGAACGTTTATCCCAGCGATTCTCGGTACAAGGCCAAACGCCAACAACGGATCCGCCCTGCTTGGATCCAGCATTGCTGGCTCCCCGCATGGAGAGGGATCTGTCGCGCCTGTCAGAAAGAGATGAAGAATTTACCGGAGAAAGATGGGAATCGCCTGCAATGTCTATCAACTCAACAGCGATACTAGGATACAGTGGCCGGATTAAACGGAAGCCCACACCTACAGCATTCATCGATACCGAGACTTCAGGGCTTGGTTCTCTGGCTGCTCTACCAGTGGAAGGCAGGAGGCGTTGCTCCAGCAAAGCCGACGAATTTGGAAAGATCCTCAGCATCACCTCTATGAGCTCGCTGTCAACCGGTCTTGCCGAAGGAGAAGATCATGCCGCCACGATCCAAACTGTGCTCGCTTCTCCGATACACGACAATATACCCTATCCGGGACCCGTGGTGTCTCGAGGAGTATCACTGGACCTTTCCGCGTTGACCGACGCAGAACGGTCGGCTATCGGATTCCAGACCGTAAGTAGGCCCGTAGTCGCCAATTAGGGTGACTGCGTCGTGTGGCTGTGTAGATGTGCGTCCGCACAAAAGGCAGAGCTGTCCATCAGAAGCAGGAACGTATTGTAAAGGGCGTGGTACAGTGTCAGTGCCATCGAATCGATCTAGGATGCTAGGATAGGATGTATCGAGCAGACCTGCGAGGGTATATGGTCATATCGCTCTGTCGACAGCTTCGTTGAGATTTTCGGAATGAGTCTCACCCACATTTTATCTTGCCACTTGACGAACCGGATCAATAAGCCTTGACGAGCAGAGGCGAAGGCGACGTATCGAATGAGGTGACAGACAGTTATTAGGGGTTGAAGGCAAAATGCTGAACTGGGGCAGATCCGCTTCCGCGAATGTTTACGAAGTGGATAGTCGTTGCGATCGGTCCTATGCCTCCTCTGCATTTCGAAATCATTTTCCCATCGAATTGCGGCATGGCTGAATGTTTAAAGATCGGTACTACTCTCGACAACTCGCCATCACTGCGAAGGTCAAGGCCTACCCACAGGAAACAAGGAGCAGCCGTCAACGGGGCCTGTATATCGATTGGACCAGCATGCCACCACGATTGTGTTCCCTCTGCGGCTCCGCCAAAGCCATTATCAAACGACCGAAAACAGGCAGCCAGGTTTGCAAGGATTGCTTCTTCGAGGTGTTCGAGACCGAGGTTCACAACACGATTACCGAGAACGGCGGAATATTCAAGCGTGGGGACAAGGTGGCTATCGGTGCAAGCGGTGGCAAAGGTGAGTCCGTCTTTAGCAAGGTATTTCGTGGCGTGCTGAGTTTTCGGACGACAGACTCGACAGTTTTGGCCCACGTCATGTCAACGCTGAATACGAGATACGATTATGGGCTGGACTTGTTTCTGCTTTCCATCGACGAAGGAATCACCGGATACCGTGACGACTCGCTCGAGGCAAGTATACGCTGCATTACGGTCTTTCATTCAGCTCTAATCGCCTTTCCTGCAGACTGTCAAGCAAAACCAAATCGAGTACGGACTGCCTCTCAAGATCTTGAGCTATGACGAGCTGTATGGCTGGACAATGGACAAGATCGTCAGCCAGATTGGTAAAAAGAATAATTGTACGTATATGGCTCAAAATGTCGTTCCGACTAGAGCTGACACAGTGATGCAGGTACTTTCTGCGGTGTCTTCAGGAGACAGGCATTGGACCGAGGCGCTGCGCAACTGGGTGTCAGTCACATCGTCACGGGTCACAACGCCGATGATATCGCGGAGACGGTCTTGATGAACAGTACGTCGAGGGCGCAGTTCAGTAGATAACTACTTTTACTGACGACCGCGTTCTTGAAATCCAGTCATGCGAGGAGATATCGCTCGATTATCGAGGTGCACAGCGTTGGTCACGGAATCAGAGGACACCATTAAACGCAGCAAGCCCTTCAAATACGCATATGAGAAAGAAATCGTCATGTAAGCGCTCCAGAGCCGTCTTGTGTCAGGCAGCTGATAGATACATGACACGGCTCATCAGGTATGCTTACTTCAAGAAATTGACCTACTTTTCAACGGAATGCATATATAGCCCAGATGGTCAGTACCGTGGATGGAAGTACTGATCATGTTACTGAGCCGCATTCCTCCCGCAGCTTATCGAGGACACGCTCGAGTGTTTCTCAAGGATCTTGAGGCCATCCGACCATCCGCCATCATTGACATTATTCACTCCGGAGAAACATTCCAGCTGGATGCCGACGTCAAGTCGGGCATGAAAGCGCTGCGTAAGCCTCAAGTTCTTGCCGAGTCATGCAGACTTCTCATCCATCAATCCTTGACATTTTGGTAGAAAACTGTTTGCGGTGCGGGTACATCAGTTCCAACGATTTGTGTAAGGCTTGCGCGCTGCTTGAAGGCTTGGAACAAGGTCTCGACAAGTCTGCTATCGTAAGTCTTTCCCTTTCGCGCTGCAGCTTCCGGATTCTAATTACAACGGGACTACCTACCTCTTCAGAAAACCAGCCAGGACGGGACAGCACCGACGCCTTCGGGCCAGAGAACGATACCTTTTTACAACCGCGCGCCGTCGGCGAAGGCGGAAATCGCCATATGATAGGGTATTGCCGACGTTGTATACTAGACAAGGGGCTTGTTGATCTACACTGTAGCATATATTTGATGACCATCCACCCGGACTAGCTTCTGGCGGGTTCTCGTGTGTCCATTATCCTTGTGCATTCTTCAGGATCCGCCGCAGCTGGTCTGTCAAGTCGTGGCATTTCAGTGCGGTCTTCTCTCAAATCTCACTGGACTCACACTCCGCATCTACGATCGACGTCTCTTTCGCCGAAATTACCATATACGCCTCCGTCACGCCATCCCCGTCTTTGGAATCTGTCGATCCCTCCGACACGCGCCGACCCACGAGCCAGACGTCGTTGGCCGTTCTCGCAAAGATCTCGCGCGCATCGTCGATCCTGCATCAATATCGCATCGTCAGCAGCAAGGTTCAAGGGTTCCCTTCTCACGAAGCATTGTTCAGGGAAACATACGAAATCAAAGATTGCCGAGCCGAGGTCCCGAGGTGATCCATCGTGATGTCCCGTCGCGGACGTGTTTTTGCGGAAGCAGACGGGTGATCCTTTCTAGATGCAGGGCAAACGATTTCGTGTCCCGTCCAGTGGGAGACGAGACGGTCGTGCGGGCTGTGCGTATGGTGGATGTACTGTATAGCGGGCGTATCGGGATGTGATGAAGTGGTAGGGAAGGCTGATGCAGGTTCAGCGGGCATCTGTAGTGATCGTACGAGCTCGGATAGAGCGGATTGAATGTCCGCTTGCGAATCGGTAGGTGCATTGAGTCGGTCCGTGAAGTCCTCGGTCGACCGATCGGATGGATTCAGGATGACTGCGACGAGCGTCCGCGTGTGCTATGATGATCGTCCACGCGTTTGAGATCAGTTGCGGTTGGAAAACCCATCATGGAAGACGTACGATGGTATACGCCAATGTATATCTCTGCAACGCCTTCTCGGGCCGTTCTTCGTCGTCCGACGGCGCATCGAGTGCGTTAGGAACGGTTGGTAGAAACACTGGCTGGACATGCCACCGAACGTCAATCGCCTGTGGCGTAACGAGCGCCTCGTTCAAGGCCGGCGCGTCAAGCGTCGAGATCCGCGGGACCCTGTTGTCGTTTGACGTGTTCGTAGGAGGATCCTTCGGCGGTGAGACGGCAGACGACCCAAAGCTAAGCCACGAGGTGATGCTATTGCCTTTTGCTTTTGATTCCGTCTGTGGCGTGGAATGAGAACTTTGACGAAAGGCGGAGGGGAGGAAAGGGATGCCGCCCGTACCGAGGGAGAGGGTCGTCCATTTGGATGCGTGGTATGTGGGTTTATCGGCGACGTAGGTGGGCGTCGAGGAACGCGTGCAATCGCGGGTGGCTGTTAAGGAGGGAGTGGGTGGCTGGGAGGAATGAATGAGGTCGAGGAGGTGGTGAATTAGGGTTGGGTAGATTGAGAAAGGGGGGTTTTGGTAGATTGTGGTTTTGGTGAGGATATTGGCCGAGTTGGCTGTGAAGTTGATAGCATAGCATGATGCCGCCTCACGTCCAGTCGAGCTGGAAACACGTTCTCGAAGCGTCGTAAAATGGCCCGCAACCTCGTCGGTGGCATCGGCATACTCGCGCGTCTCGGCATCAGACAACTCGGCGCTGGAAATCCACGCCGACAATCCCCTTCCATTGGGCCCGTTGTCCAAAATGTGCGCCTCCCATCGCGCCCACCATTCATTCGCATCGCCAAGCCACGGTTCAGAGCCAAAGAGCAGCGTTGCAGTGTCCCATGCCGCGTGTACGGTATCCTTGAGCACGGCGTCGGGAGTATCCTTGTCGGGAGTATCCTTGTCCGCGGGGAAGACGGCGAGAAGGTACGTTTCGTCCCGCGGCCGAAATAGCACTGTCCGTTTTTTGGTAGTGGTGACGACGTGGAAGGCGCCAGTGCCGGTGCTGCTGTGCGCTACGGATTGAGCAAAGGCCATGACGCCCTTGGCGCTGCCCATGGTGCCGAGGATCCGGTTGATGGCATGCTTGTCGTCTGGGAGCGGGTAGATTACCTGTGCGAGCTCGTCTGCATCTTCGGGATCTACAAGGTGGGCATTAAGGGGCTGATGGGTGGCGGCTGTGCGTGTGGGGTCGAAGAAGATGAGAACCATGTTGGGCTGGATGGGCTGAATCTCCAGTCGATGAAGCTGATCTGAAACACGGATGAAACGCGACACTTGCTCACGTCATCGGGGGGCACCATCTTGGCTCGATCACGTGTCCCGCCCGATCGCTGCCAGTCACGGGCGATCATTCGGGCGGGAGAAGCGAAATAAGTCGACCGCTTCTTTCCTTTGCTTCTGCCGTTACGATAGGAGCCATCCCCCATTTCCATCACCATGTCGACGTTCGGCCACGCCTACCGCGTACACACCTATGGAGAGTCCCACTGCAAGTCGGTCGGCGCCATCATCGACGGCTGTCCGCCCGGGCTGCAGCTCACCAACGAGGACATTCAGATTCAGCTTTCGAGGCGTAGACCGGGACAGAGCGACATTACGACTCCGCGATCCGAGTTTGACAGCGTGACAATCCAGTCGGGCACGGAACATGGTGTGACGCTGGGTACGCCTATCGGATTGATCGTTCAGAACAAGGACCAGCGGCCGCACGACTACACCGAGACGGATTTCTTCCCGCGGCCGTCGCATGCGGATTTCACCTACCTCGCCAAGTACGGACTCAAGGCGTCGAGCGGTGGCGGACGGGCGTCGGCGAGGGAGACGATTGGCCGCGTTGCCGCTGGCGCGATTGCCGAAAAATACTTAAAGGAAGCGTACGGCGTCGAAATTGTCGCCTTTGTCGGACAGGCCGGTAAAGTCAAGATCCCCTTCCGGAAGCGCGATCCGGCTCAGGCCGATGCCGAGGAGGACGACGAAGTGCTGAGCGAGGAGTACGTCGAGTTGATCAACACCGTCACGCGCGAGCAAGTCGACGCCGAGATTACCCGGTGCCCGCACAAGGAGACGAGCGCACGCATGGAGGCCGCCATTCGCGCCGCCAAGGCCGCAAACGATTCCATGGGCGGAACGATCACGTGTGTGATTCGAAACTGCCCGATGGGCTTGGGCGAGCCGTGCTTTGACAAGCTCGAGGCCGTGCTTGCGCACGCCATGCTTTCGATCCCGTCCACCAAGGGATTCGAGATTGGCTCGGGGTTCCGTGGGGCCGAGATTATGGGATCCAAGCATAATGATCCGTTCGTGGAAAAGCCGACGCGGGACGGCAAGGGCGTGCGACTCGGCACGTCGACCAACTGGAGTGGTGGTATTCAGGGCGGGATTTCCAACGGCGAGGATGTCTACTTCCGGTGCGTCGGGATCCCTCCCTCCCTCATCATTCACTGAATCCTCCCTCGTAGTGTCGGGTTCAAGCCGCCCGCGACCATCTCCCAAGAACAAGAGACGGCGCGATACGACGGATCCAAGGGTACGCTCGCGACGCGAGGACGACACGACCCGTGTGTCTTGCCCCGTGCTGTGCCGATCGTGGAAACGATGGCAGCAATCGTCATCATGGAGTAAGTCTTGGCGACCTTGCTCGCCCAGCCCTCACGCTAACCCCGCGCCACCAGCGCCGTTCTGCAACAAAACGCCCGTATGGCCTCGGCCTCCCTCTTGGCGCCGCTCACGCATCTGCCGCCGACGATGATCATCCCCAAGAGCAAGACTATCAATCAGATTCTCAAGGGTGATCTGGCTGCTGCGGGCGAGGACGTGGATGTGAGTGTTAAGCCAAAGGATGATGGGCCGGCGGAGCAGTAGGCAGGAGAAGTGGAAAAGTTCCGTGGCACAAAATGAACATATGGCAGCCAGATAGAGTCAAAGACAATAGCCAAATAGGCGCGGTATGCAACGAAATATGATCGTCGCATTTGAGTGCATGTAGCGGGCGGCTCGCGTGCTGTTGACCTTGACTTGCGGGCTTTTTGACTCGAAAGCAATCGCCCCGTACAAGCCACCAGTGTGTGGAAGGGACGATTTACGCGGAAAGTCATGTCTGGCGCATCGTTTCTTGACTAGTCTGTTATAGCACTCGAGGTCTCACTGATCACACCCCAAAACCGTAGGTAGAAAGCCATCGCGTAAATCTCTGCGACTGGCCCTGCTGCTCCTGCGCAGGATGCATCAATATAAGTAATTATTACAACCGAGTCGTGACAGGGACACTGTCTACAATGTAGCTTTAGACAGCTAAAAACATCTAGTCCTCCCTGACTGAGGCGGCCGGAGGTGGTCGCCGAGCGCCGTTTTTGTGTGGGTTCTGCCCAAGGCCGAGCCCGGGCAGAGTCTATCGTTGAAGGTAGTTTACAAGAGTTGAGAAAGTAATCCTAGAGAATGGTGAGACCATACGCGGCATGCCTTTATGCGGCCAGGCGCGTGACGTCCTTTTCGCTGCTCTCCTCGTCCTTGGTCGGCGGTAGCATGTTGTTCTCGTCGTGGCGTTCGTGAGTCTCGCCCAAGTTGGGCTTGGGACCGTGGTAATGACGTCGTCCGCCGAGCACGTACCAAATACCGGAGAAGACCATGACGCCGATCGTAATGATCGAGGAATAGTTCATGTTGATTGCCGTAATAGGTTGGACCGTGGGGAACGCCAAAATGATGCATTCAAAGACTGAGGAAAAGGAGAGGCGGTGAGCGCGTATGGGCAGACTGTTTGAGTTGACATACTTGTCCACGAAACCATGATGATATTGACCCAAAGACCCAAGTTGCCCATGTAGAAGGGACCTGGTCGGAACTTGACCTCTGGATGGTTCTGTTGAGGATTTCAGTACAAGACCCTGGCTCGGCCTCGCTCGTGGGACTCACAGAGTACCATCGTCGACAAACGACGGGGATAACGTAAGACAAATCCATGGCGACGGCGCACTAAGACAAACGCATGTTTTAGCTTCAAGACGCGCTTGTTGCCGCTCAAGAGAACATACCATACTGAAAATGGCTTGCACGGCGACTGTACTAGCCCAGGCGAGGGCACCCATAGCAACGGAAATGACAATAACCAACCAGACGGACCAAATCGGGGTCTTGGTGTAGCCGTTGAGCTTCCCGAAGAGTCCGCGATCAGGCAGACCTCCGTCTCGGCTGTAGAGGTGGACATGAGACTTCGATCTGATGCATGAAGGGGTCGACATACCTGAAAGCGTAGAATGTTCGGGCACAAGCCTGGGTCGCCGTCTGGACTGTGAAGAAGGCTACAAGGCAGACGAACGGCCACAAAATCAAGGCTCCGGTCTTGCCCATGCGGTTGGCCATGATGGTCAAGAATGCGGAACCGCTGATTCCCGGAAGATCGGCGATGTCTCCAGAGCAAAGAACCATGACAACGTTGAGCACCCAACCCAAAGCACCGGTACCAATGACAGCGACAAAGATGGCTACGGGTGCGGCAATGGCGGCTCGCTTCACTTCCTCACTGATATGGGCAGCTAGATGAACTTGTTCAGTCGCATGTTACGCCAAGCGAGACCTGAGGCTTACCGGCGTCGTAATCTGTCATCGTCCATTGTACCGAGAGCAGACCGAACATGAAGGCGAGGCCGTTGTTCGACCAACCGGTGTCTGGCAGTGCAAGATACGTGAGGGGCAGCGGATCAAGCTGAAGCGACCTGACTCACAGTTGTAGGTCTGAGTGAAGATGTAAGATGCAGAATGCATGTTTTCACGCCCGGTGGTCGCCAACAAGGTAATTATGATGATCAACGTCATACCGATATTGACAAACACGAAACCCTGAGTGAGGAATGCGAGATCTCGGGTTTTCAAAGAGCTACGCCGGAAGGTGATTAGCGCTGACCTGGTCCCAATATAGAGGCAGACCTACTTGAGGAAGCCGTGAACGACGAGCAAGCCGACGAACAAGCCAAACTGCATTCCAGTTGTGACGACAAAGTCTCCGTCTCTTCCGAGCGCACATCCAGCCCCTGCCATGTTCGAGTCAGTCGCATGTTTTGACAAGCATATTGCCGACTCACAAATCATCTGAGCCAGGCCATATTCCGTAGAAGCGACACCTGCTGTCTGTCCGAGGAGATTCAACCATCCGACGACCCATCCGACACTGAAGTAAGGAGTGAGTGATTGCTTGCCTCAGCCTAACGATTTTGAACCTACATGGCTCGATGTTTTCGAGGAACGAGACTGGCGGAAGCCTGCAAACAAGGCCGACCAGCTCAGCATGAAGACTCTTGCTGTAAAAGACGAACATACCGTGTAGACGCCACCGCTTGTGGGATACGCGGACACGATCTCGGCGACGGAAGCACCCAACGTCGTGTTGAAGATGGATCCAATCAACCAACACCAGACCACGGAAGCGGGTCCACCACCGTACAGCAACGGTGTGTTGAAGGTAGTAGCGATTGACGAACACATACCCATGATGGAGAAGGCGAACGAGAAGGTCGACAAGTTTCCAAACTCCCGCATCATTTCGGACTTGTAGCCCAACCGGGCGAGGGCGGCTTCATCGGTGTCGAAGCTGTTGGCGCTGAGAGATGTGTCGTCACCTCCTGCATCGTTGGCCTCGTATAAAGCCGACCGCCGGTAGGTTGTCGAGTTGTCAATCGGCTCAGGGCCGTTCTTGTCCAATGTAGGTAGGTTGGACATTTCGAATGATAATGGCTTGACAGGCGTTTGGCGAGGACGCGATTACTGAAGAGCGAACGTGTGCCGTACAGGTCTTGACGTCACCGATTGAGGTGATAGCAAAGTGAGTCTACTGCGCGCAATGCAGAGACAAGAGGTAGGTCGAGGTGTGCTGAGGAGGAAGAGAGTGATTTCGAAAGAGGTTGATGTTCGGTCCAATTGCCGGATACCTCGTACGCTATATAATATCGAGCGTCTGATAGTGGATATAATAATCCCGCAAGCCCCCGTGGGCGCGAAGCAAGACAGCTCCAACTTTTCAGCCAGCACAAGGCAACTGGTTGGTCGAACGACCAGTCCTCGCCAAAAAAAACGGGTCCTGGGGGCACCGCCCGATTGCGTCAAAGCTCAATTACAGCTCTGGGGTCCTTTGCGACTCGACTCATGCGGGTGTCACCCGGCGGGATGTCGGAAGCCGAGCTGCAGGACAGCTTGCAGGACCTCTGGCGGATCTCGCGTTTCATCAATTTGACGATCTTGTCATTCCAACCAGCTCTCCTACCCCTGAGAGCTCCCTTGAGCGCGTTGTTGCTCTTGGTATTTATTGCTTTGCCAGCGTCTCTTTATTCTGAATGAGAATTGTTCATGGTCGGGGCAGGATGATCGGTTGTCAGAATGAAGCAGCTGGTGACCGTAGAGCGTGGCCGACGAAAATATAGGATTCGAGCGTGTCAATCCCAGCCAGATACAGATAAGCTGCCAGATGTCTTTCGTCCATCGATTGACAGCAGACAACGTCTATTTATCTAGCTGTTCTATCTCTCGTCCATAGGTGAAACAGTCTTTCCCGCGTTGTCTCGCCAGGTCTTCGCGTCACGTGCTCCTTGATCCGCTTTACCATACGTTGTTGAAAGATGCCAAGCAACATTGCATGTCCATGCGAAGCTCACAAAATTTTCCAGCATGGTTGAACGGCGGTCTTCTGGTATCGAAAGCTATTTGCGAGAGGACAGTTACGTCAATAGATTCGATTATACTAGCACCGACGTACAAGGTAGTGGTTGCGAGCGAGAAGGGGAACCGACGGCGACAATGCGGCTCCATCCCGCCACTGGTTTGTCGCCACAGCTGTCGCCACCGAACGATGCCATATGCGCATATGCTATACAACCTTGATGATACCACTAGTCCGCTGCAAAGATACAATATCGAGCACACCCTTCAGGCATGCCGCCTATGCGCCCGGCGGGGCGCGCGACTGATCCGGCATCTGAGCCTGCTGCAGCATCGCCAGCGCCAGATTCGCCTCATCCGGGTTCCCCAGCCCGCTGAGATCCATTCCCGCGCCTGCCGCACCGCTCGCGACGTCCATCTCCCCCTCCGGACCGCCCATACCGGCAAACGGAAAGTTAAAGTCGACATCGGCGGCGGCGGCCATGAAGATGTTCTCCGGGACTTCGCCGATCGGCATGGCGGCCAGGTCGGGCGGTAAAGCAGGGTCGAGCAAGTTGGCGTTGACCATCATGTGGTTGTAGTCTTCGCCCGAGAGGTCGACGGGTGCGTCGTAGTTGCCGAGCTGATCGAGCGGCGGGACGTTTGCCGGGGGAACCTCGGCCAGTCCGACGGGCGGGATGGAGGGTGTGACGAGCGCCAACGACGAACTCGGCGCGGTCGGGACCGTGGTCGCAAACGTGCTCTTCTTGGCCTTTTTCTTGGGCGGTTCCGCCGCCGCTGCCTGCTGCCTCGCGGCCTCTCGCTCAGCGGCCTCGAGCGCGCGCTGCTGTTTCTTGGAAAGTTTCTTGCCCGGCGCCGACGTCGAGGGCGCGATGATGGACTTTTTGCTCGGATCCGTGTTTCCGGCGGCGGCGGCGGGCCTCGGCGGCTGAGAGGGCGAAGGCGGCGGTGGCGGCGCGGCGCCGACCTGGGCGCCGGCCTCGCTCATTTCGTCTGCGCCGCGTTTCTTGCTCTTTGGCGCGACGGCCGCAAACGTGGCCGTCGACGCTGCGGGCGCATCCTTCTTCTTTTTTGATTTCGCTTTCGAGCGCGCAGCATCGACGCCCTCGTCGGGCTTGGCATCGACGACGCTGGCCCCGCGCGCGCTATCCTCCACGACGGCATCCTTCTTCTTCTTCTTTGTCGGCTTCTTTTTCGTCACGGCCGTTCCCGCGCCCGCCGCGGCCGCTGCGTCCTCGCCTCCCGCCTGCCCATTGGCACGTTCGTTCGCGATCGCCATCATCGCGGCCGCTGCGCCATCGCCATGGACAGCGCCTCCACCGCCACGCGTGTTTTGGCCCGTAAAGATCGTATTCGAGGGAGGCTCTTGACCGGGGCGACGAAGCTTGTGGTAGCCGTACGTGCGGGATAGCCAATTCCAGACGGACATTCTGTCGATCCAAAAAACGTGATGAGTAAGTCGTCCGAACGGACCACCCCCACCGGGGGGGGGGGGGGAACTCACGGAGACGACGGTTTTTCCTCCCTGGCCGCCCTGGCACGATCCGACAAGTCCTCGACCGACGGCGCGCCCA
Organism: Naganishia sp. PT2105A-2; assembly: GCA_023628115.1. Lineage (NCBI taxonomy): Eukaryota > Fungi > Basidiomycota > Tremellomycetes > Filobasidiales > Filobasidiaceae > Naganishia > Naganishia sp. PT2105A-2. Next base: position 45,355 of record JAMALG010000092.1, on the reverse strand, counting down.
TACGCGCAAACGCATCCATCTCGCGCGGCGTATACCCGAGCTTGGCGGCGTCCCCCCCGGGCGAGGGTTTCTCCGTCGTCATCGTCGTCGGCGTCGTCGTCGTCGTCGCGGCCTTTTTCGTGCTGCCCTCCGCGGGGTCCACCTTGGGATGAACGTGTTTCGCATTGACGCCCGCGTCGTGAACGGCGTATCGCTCGGCGCGCGGGATGTAGTGGCCGTCCCACGACATGTGCGGCAGTGTGGGCGCCGTGAGCGCCATGGCCAGGTTGGCGGTCCGGGAGAGGGCGAACGAGGTGTCGAGCGCGAGCGGGGGCGCGATGGCGGCGAGGATGCGGGACTCCATTTGCAGGACGGACTGGTCGTCCCATTCGCCCTCGGAGCCGTGTACGTGGTTGAGGTGGACGAGTTGTTCCCACATGGAGACGGAATCGGGCTTCATGACGACGCGGTATTTCGTGCACGAGCTGTCTTCGGAGGATTCTTGGAGGCCGGCGTGGAGGGCGGCGGTGCCGTTTGTTTGCGGGCCCGTGCGGTGGATGGTTGACGTGGAGCAGGGGAGACCGCTCATGCCCATGGCGGACGTCGGCGCCGGCCGGGAATTGAGGGCCGTGCGCGATCCGGAGGAGGGCGGATGCTTGTGAAAGGGATTCCGGTGGTAAATGTCGGATCCGCTCGCCAGATTGGCGAGTTCCTGCGCCGGGGTGAGGCATGATGTACGGTAGTCGTGGATCTCGATGAGCAGGCAGCCGTCGTAGATGGGGACGTGGGTGGTCGCGTTGAGGATCGTGTTGAGCAAGGCCGCCGGGATGGCTTGTTCGCGCAGGGCGGCGAGAAAGGGACGCATGGGCCCATCGTAGTCGAGGTTTCCTTGCTATGAGCGTATGGTATGGTATGGTGTGTGAGCGATGCAACATGGTCTACTGCCTGCCGCACTGACCTGTCCCTTGAAGCGCCAGTGGTTGCTGTGCAGCTCGACGGTGAGACTTGCGGGCGCCTTGCGGAATTTCTTCATGACGGCGCGGGCGAAGCGGTGGTGGTTGTACATCGAGGTCGCCATGGTGGGGGGCGGGCGGGCGGGGGGAGGGGAGGGAGGGGAGGAGGGCAGAGGGAGGGGAGTGGTCCATGTAGAGTCGGGTCGAGTCGAGCAGGGCAGGTGATGAGCGAGATGAGACACAGGGACGCCGATCACGTGACAAGCCGGAGCGGGAGGTGGTTATGAGTAGACGCCCCCTCCTTTCCTTTCCTGTATTCCATCCTCCCCTCCCCTCCCCTCCCCTGTGGTCAACCACCATGCAGTACCCCGCAGACTACGCCATCGGCATCTACCCCTTCGCCACGGTCAAGGATGTCGCAGAGTCACTCGCCATCGACAAGATCGACGACGACACGTGCAGGGCCATTGCGGGGGATGTAGAGTACAGGATTAACCAGGTCATTGCCGAGGCGCAAAAGTTTATGCGTCATGCAAAGCGGACGACCATGATGCCGCAGGATATCGATCATGCGCTGCAGGCGCTGAATGTGCAGGTGCGTAAATCACCGCTGGGTCTTGTATTTGTGCTCACATCCCTCTCTAGCCTCTCCTACACCCACCGTATCCGCTACACAAGCCATCATTCGTCCCCGTCTACACCGACGGCACAGCGCCATCATCCACACAACCACCCACATCCTCGGCACAGCCACAGCTCTACTTTCTGCGCGACGAGGAAATCGACCTCGTCTCGTACCTCCGCGGCGTCCATCCAGCCGCGGCAAGCACCACCCTTCATGGCCGGCCCATCGGATTGGGCGGCGCAGCGCGCAGGGGCAAACACGCCGGCGTGCGGTGGCGCGCGCATTGGTTGGCCGTCGAGGGCGTGCAGCCGCTGATCAAGGAGAACCCGATCAGTCAGATCCAGGAACCCGACACCGCGCACGTCGCCGCGGCGCCCGCGACGAGCGCGCCCCACGCCTCCCACGGCGCCGCACGCAAGCGGAAACTGCAGGCCTCGGTCGCGGCGGCCAAGACGCACCTGTCGCAAGAGCTGTTACTCTTCTTTACGCGGATCACCGAGGCGCTCATTCCGAACCCGGCGGCGGCGGCGGCGATGCGTCCGAGCGCGGATGCTGCTGCCGGGGCGGGATCGACAGAGGTGGAGTTGTCCGATGCCGAGCAGGGTCGACTAGCGGCGCTCGCGACGCTCGCGGCGGATCCGTCGCTGTCGGATTTGCTGCCGTACCTCGTGCGCTGGCTGAGCGAGATGATCATGGTGTCCATCAGCGGCGGCACAGAGGGCCGGACGACGGCCGAGTTGGGGTATCTGTTGGATGGCATGCAGGCCTTGATCACGAATCCGGCGCTCTTTATTGAGCCCTATGTGAGTCCATCGTCGTCCCCCGACAGTCAGTCACGCCCCAGTACTCACCCAGGGTCGTGCAGCTACATCAAATGCTGCCGCCCATCATGTCCATCCTGCTCGCCGTCCCGCTCGGCAACGCGCCCTCGCTCGCGTCATCGACGACGTCGACGTATGCGCTGCGTTCCAAGGCGAGCGACATGCTTGGCACGCTGATGAAGACGTACGGACCAGACTACGAGACCTTGATTCCGCGCAAGTCTCGACCTTTTTTACGCCACTTCTTCCGCTTCTAATTCCTCGTCTTTGCTTGCCCAGGCGTCACTCAAACCCTGCAAAAAGCCCTCGCCTCGCCCGCCTCGTTCAAATCCACAACGCCGACAGGCATCCTCGCCACTCGCCAGGTCGTCTCGTCGCATGGCCGCTACCAGGGCGCCCTCCTGGGCCTGTCAAAGATAAGTAGTCAGGCGCTGCTGAGGAGTCTGCTCGGCGGCGAGGCGCGCGGGTTGAAGGGGCTCGGGGAGCAGCTTGAAAAGGCGTCGACGGCGGAGCGGGAATCCATCGTGCAACTGACCATGGTGAGTCTTTGTTTCCTATGGGGTGTTGCATTGGCTTACGCGTCCCGGGGCCAGGACCTCTTGCGGCAAAACCTCGGCAAGGACGAGAGCGAGAATGCCATCGAGGTGGATCTGGACGAGGATGTCATGGTCGAGCGGTACGGGCGCGTGTTTGGACACGCACTGGTGGATGCGCCGAGAATAGCGAGCGACATCGATCGGTATCAGAAGCAGGACGTGTAGAATGGGATAGGTCTCCGTTCGGCTTGGCTTGTCTGACACGGTATCCAGGCATTGAGTATGTGCACTTTTCAAGCGATGGGGACAGCGGCAAGAGGCGCAACGAGTCGTTGTGGTATCGAGTTTTATCGCAAGCACATTGTATCTGCTACATATTACAATTCTACATTGCCCGTGTGCGACTTACCTCGGATCGGGAGGGCAAAGAATGCAGTAGTGATGCACATCTGAGGGAGAAAGATCGTCAGCATCGACTCGATACAATCATCCTCTGCCCCGTCGCTCGATTCAACATGTCTCGATGAAGCATAGTCAGGAGGGTCGCCCGGAATCTTTGATAGATTGGGTTTACGGGCCTTTTCACCAAGAATTGGTCTGCAGACCGTCGTGTATGGGATCATCAGTTATGCTTCATCGAGAGCGTGTCCGGCATCGAGCGGTCGAGGCAGTTTGTGGATCGAGGACGCATACACACCTTTGCAAGAGGAGCAAGGTCGCTGTACTCCAGCAGGTCGGGACTGAGGCTTCGGATCTAAAGTAATCTACAAAAGGCGTGCGTCAGCGGTTGCTTTTCCCTTGTGCAGAATCGGATGGCCGAATGTGAGGCTCAGAAAAATAAAAACAGCCAGTTTTCGTCGACATACAGCAAAGATACGTGCTAATCATCCGGAGACGATGTCGCGACGTTCCCGCTTCAGGCGGTAATTCCTAAAAAGGATCATCATTGTAGAAGGGAAGGGAAGGGAGGGGGAGGGAGGGAAGGAGGGAGGGAGTGAAGGAGGGAGGAAGGGAGGATAGACGAGACAAGGCAAGACACTCAGACACTCACACTTTGACCGCAGCCTTCGTCGTTATCGAATGCTCCTGCTAGGTTGCCGTTTGTCGAGTCCCATATCTGCCTCTGTAAGCGAAAAGTATCAGCCTCCGCTCCTTGGAACACGCAACTGGCCATCCAAAATTGTCAACCAGGCAAGGTTCAGCAGTGTGCAGTTATGGAGCATTGCGTCTACTACCTTCACTGAGGAAGCAAGTAGTACTACCAGACTCTAGTTTGATAAATGTTTCACACAGTGATCATCAGGGTGCAGGAAGAGGGGTGGGAGGATGGACGCAGGCATGGCAAGAATAGAGTTACTCACGATTTACGTTGGCTGTGCAGCAAGGCAGGTGTTGCAGTCGTATCAGCAACCTCAAGCCATATTTATGCTCGGACAGACGGACGCCTGCAGCCAAAATTTGGGTCGCGTTCGATCACCCAGCACGCCCTTTAGCGCTTACCATGAGCCGAAGCGCGCGACTTTGTTTGGTGGGCAGCAGACGGACATAGCCTTCTTGCTGAGGGTATCCATCTATTGAAGGCAAGTTACTTGTAGACACGAGCCGCGCAGGAGACCGGGGACGTCTGTGGAAGAGAGCAGGTCTCGTAACGAATGGAAGCGGTGGTGATAGTACCTCGGAGCAGGCGAAGCCGACGCTCGACCGGGGCGCCCGGTCCAGCCGTGGCAGTCGAGATTTTCCGCTAGCTAGGGATTACCGTGCGTGAGATCAGCGCCTATACTCTCAAGAACAGGCTCGCAAGCTTGTCGTATCAACATGAAAAGGCGTGGAAGAGTGTCGGAGTCGGTTTCAACAAGAGGAATCGGAACCGAGGTTAGGATCGTTCTTGCCACACGCGACTATCACAATAATCAGGCTCTCGCCACCTTTCGCGACCAATAAACTTGCGTGATTCCCGCGTGTGTTTTGTGCGATTCGAAGGCAGTCTCTACCGTCCAGGACACAGCAGAAGCGATGTTCTCTTGCATCATCTACGGATATCACGTTGAAACACCGCATTTGCAATCGCTATTATCAGAAATCATTGCAAGAGGCAAGGGATGCGATGGATTCATGCCTAAGCACTGGCTCATGGGTACAGGTAGGCGACGAGAGTGAAAATATAATCGATGTCGGCGAGTGGAAGAGAAGACTTCGAGTTTGACAGCCATGTTATGATTGCTCTGGTCTGACATTGATACATCTTGTAATATACAAGCCTCTCTATTCCGCAAGGCCATTGTCGTAATGATCGTGATTGTGTCGTAATAAAAGTCCATATTGAGCTCGCGAAACGCCGCCGCGAACCTGAGTGATATCGCTGCAATCCGGTTGCAATAGCTAGTCTTGCCAGTTGACATCCCTGTTGCCGAGTTCAGCTTCCTCGACGGCGTCCATGACTATGGGGTCATCTTCATCCGTCAAGGCGACCATCTCGTTATCCTGAACAGCTGTCATCTCCGTCTCCTCCAAAACCTCTTCGACCGGAATCGAAAGACGCGCGTGAATGAGATCGGCAACAACCTTGCCGTCTGGAAAGGGTCGGCGCCTCAGCTTTCTCTTCCAAGTCAATTGCGGCGACGCAGAAAGGCTTACCGATCGGGATCTCGTTGCCTTGGAAACCTTCTGGATAGGCGACTTTCGGCGTGTCAGGATGCGTGAAATATCTGTTTGAGGAGCTGCGTGAATTTTCAACAGCTGAAACTCGCAGAACATCACTCACTCGCCGCCCCAAAAGCCATAATGCGTAACACCCAGTGCGCGAGACTGGCAGAGAGAGACGATCGTTAGCTCAGGCAGACAAGAGGGCCATATCAATACTGACAGTGAATTCATAATCGTACGCGAAACCCCCAGGGAAAAAGAATTCGATCACGGTTGCTCTTGGCGTTGGCTTCATCCACAAAAGGTGGGTGAGTCTGCAACAGTAAGGTAGGGTGAGATAGGGCACGATGGTGAGATTCATTAGACTGACCCATTACCATGAACTCCCAGCATGATCTGGCAGATGAGTGTTCTATCAGCAAATGCCGCGGAACTCATCAATCTTGTCCACTCACAGTCGTTCTTGCTGCTAGTCTGATCTGTTCGTCCCGCGACAATTTATCCATAGATACAATGTTGACCTGGAAAGCGGTCTCAGTAAAGGCGGGTATTGATTGACCAGCGACACTTACCTCGTACCCATACTGCTCGCGCAGATTGTTGAGTTCCCTGACAAGCTTGTCGTGATCCTCCTTGATCAACATCCTTCTTCCCCAGTCTTGACGGCTAACATAGGTAATCACAGGCGTTTCCAAATCGGAAGGGTGCAGCGTCGTTTCCGGAACGCCAACGAACTCCAGAAGATTCCTCCTCACTGGACTCCACCAGTAGGCGCTACCGGGCAAAGCCATGGCTTCCGAAGCCGTACGCCAAGTTTGCGCGAATTGAGTTCCCCGGAGCGCTGCCGCCCGATCCGCAAACAGTACTCGATCGTAGACAAACGGCCGTCCAGCGTCCGTGCGGTCTTGGAATTCGCTTTGGAATTCGTATGACATTGAGGGGAAAACGGATTTGCACAAGAAAGTGTTCATCTTGGAATAGTCCCGCCACTTGTCTGAATCAGCGTGGGTGAACATTAGCCGTCGTGGGGCGGGAAGTCGAGAGACGCCATCTGATTTGATATGTTCATCGAGCGTGGAGTAGGTTCTCCAGAGCCCGAAAAGAAGTTCTGCCGCGAAACTTGAAAGATGGAGAAAACGAGGGCATATAAACACCTGAATATTCGTCAAGAGATCGGAGTACTTACTGATAGTAGTGATCCAGGAATTGAGGCGGATCATTGACCGTCCATGTCGTCCCTTCTACACGGCTCGCTGAGTTGCCGAACAATCGCTTCGCTTCACTGGGGAAGATCAATTTCATGTCCTTGTCCGTAGGTTCTCGACTTCTGATGCTTTCTTGATCGTTCCAGATCTCAGCGCCAGACGACGTCATCATGCGGAGAAGGGGGAACTCTGACGGATTGTCGGTAACGATGTACCACGTTCCATTCAGCAAGTAAAGATTGCGATATATGGTCCAGCCTGTCAAACAGAAACTCGCGATCAGAATCACCAAGAGGACGAACGGTTGGTTCAACATACCTGGAGCATGCGTTACGATCTCCGTCCGTGGCACGTTGTTCGCTTCCCATCTCGACAAGCTGTCGTTCACGGTGACTTCCTTCCATCGGCCGACGCCTTCGTACTTGATACTTCCCAAATCATTTGTGCCATAGAGCTTGGCCAGAAGCCCCCCTTCCTCGAGTAGCTGTTTCCATTCGGCATCTTCGTCGTCCACGGTCAATTTTCCAAACGCAGCAGCGGTCTTTCCTGGATGTATCCCGTCATCGACTGATCCCTGGAATGGCCATTGTCCACTGAAGCGGAGGGAACGCGACCCTTCGTCTGTCCGCGAGAATGACAGCGTGTGCGTGAACATCATGATCATGAGGAACGATACGAGTAATATCAGTTCACGACGTGTCGGTATGAATGCGGTTGCTGAGGAGATCATGGTCGGCGCGCGCTTTTGAGGTGAGAAGAGATAAGGCCGGACTGGAGTGTCGACTTCCGGGGAAAGGTTGTCAAAGTCACCGCTGAAACGACGCAAAGGTTGCCGTTCGATATCGTCGTCGCGAGCGTTGTCTATTGAGTGAGACGTTCTCTGGCGGACGTCGGTTGGTTCCAGAAGATCGCCCATCCGGTACGATTCAATAGAGGACTTGACGAAAGAGGTGTAGAAGACGAAAGATGGAAGAAAGGGAACGGGCGGTGCTGATAGCGGAAGCACGGGTCTCTTGATCGAGTTGCTGGCTGTGAATGGCACGCGGCCGGACTTGCACGCGGGATGCGTAATTGATCTGTCAAATACGTGTATGCGTCCGAATCTGTGATGGTGAAGCTGATGGTGAAGCTGACGGCGAGAGTAGTGAAATGGGTTGAGGCGAGGGCTCGACGGGCGTTATATTCTGCGTCCGAGCTCGACTGCTGACGTCCAAGGGTACCAAGCGGGGTACAATAGCCAAGTGCTTGTGGTGCTTGTGAAACGCGTCGAAGCAGAATGGAAGTCGGAAAGCTGCTCGGAACAATAAAAATACTTCAAGCAAAAACAGCTAGCACTAGCAATACTAGCTGCAAAACTGTCGTTCGGCTTCGGAACTCGGTAGGTAACTACTGGTACAGCAGTGGCAGCGGGTAAACCAGCTAGATAGCCCGAGTGTATGAGGACGAGCTTATGTAGGGTACCTACACTCTGACTTTTATTACTCGCTCTGTTGATTACTTGTGACTAGCTGATCGTTGATGATGACTGGACTATTTTGACCTCTATACGAGTACCGAGCAAGAGGAAGCTTCTACGTGTATACCGAAAGCTGAACCACAAAGCCAGCGGATGTGTAATATACGAACAAGTCAAGGTTGCAGAGCGCATGGCAAGTATACAAGAACTGAAATGTAAACCATTCCGGTCTTCCTCATCTGGTAGCAGAAGTCTGGCAGAAGCTGTTCAAATTGCTATCCGGCATCGACCTACGAATGACTCTGGGATCGTCTCCAGAGGTTAGGAACACCATCTCAGCTACTTTCTCCTAGCGGGCCGACAGACATGCCTCTCTCCTCTGATTGTTCGATCGTCGAGAACTGATAAGCAGCTTGCTAGTACTAGTGTACTCTTTCTTGCTTTCCGGTCTCCTTCCGCATCAGACAACGATCCAACGGCCTAGATGCCTTGAGAGATAGATAGCTCGCCCTAGACATCCCACGTATCTGGGTGACGAGTGCTCTCTATCCTAGCCCCATCAGATGGACGCTTGTCTGAAACTTTGCGATCTAGCTAGGAATATACTGAAACACACTGGTACAAACTGCTGAGTCAGACTGCTGAGTGAGCCTCGCAGCAACCTGATCTCCCGCTCGCTTTACGTCTCGCTTTCTCCCCTGTTCTACTAGCTGACCTACTGCTACCTCATTCCAGTGAGCCAAGCCGAAATAAAACAAATCCCAACTTTCATCTTCAGATCGACGTTTTGAATCGTTCCTTCTGACATCAGATCGACATGACGATCGACATGACGATCATGGGCGATCTTGATATTACTGGCAACAGGATTTTAAATCCAGCATGTTTTTTGCAGATCCATCAGTCATGCCTCAGCAATTATACCGGTATGCGTGGGATATTGCTTATATCCTTAGTCAAGATAGCTGAAGCGGAAACCCTTTACAATACAGCTTGCGGTAACATCGACGGAGATTGCAATATAGTTAAGCACGGTATCGCGATATCGGCGGGGGTCGCAAGGGCGATGGCGCAGCCTTTGGGCTGTGCGCACAATTGCTGGACCCCTGAGTGCGAATGCATCTTCGAAATCGATACTTGAACCTACAGGCGTGCAAGCGATGAGAATCGACTTCACAATAACACAGCCGGATGATCGTGTGCAAGCCAAATTACTAGCAACGCTGCGATCCGTGGAATCGACGTGCCTTGTGAAGGTAAAGCCCGAGCGGGACTTGCACATTGCGTTTGGATATCCGCCACGTGTCGATTTACAACTTTCGAGTCACAACTCTATGCTGGTGGGCGTCTCGAGGCCTCTATTGATCGATATCTTGGATTAGGATGGTCCTGTATCGAGCGGCCCCGGTTTCCACATCTTCAATACTCTTAGCCGCCTCCTTCATCGGCCTCTTCGTGATCCAAGGCTTGATGTTCTTGTCAGCGGCAAGCTGAAGCATTCGCATGATTTCTGCCTTGGAGCCGATGTGCGATGAGCCGATGAAGGCACCGTTGCCAGCCATGGTTTGAGATCGCAGAGCGGGCCAGTCGGTTTCGGGCATACCGTTCCAGACAAACTTGCCTTGAGGGACCAAGCAGCTAATGAGCTCGTTGAGGGGTAAGCTGGCGTTGGAGGCGGTGCAGACGATGAGGTCCAGGCTCATGGCGTGTTCTTTGGCAAAGTCGCCGGTTGTGGTAACGAAGTGCTTGGCTCCCATCTTCAAGGCGTCGTCCTTCTTTCGCTCCGAGTGCGAGAAGACCTATGAGTCAAGGGTGAAAAGTTAGAGTCGGGTAAAAGGTCGGATGGTGTCTGCTCGTACAGTTACTTCAGCTCCGAGAGCGATGGCAAAGAGGACGGCGTAGTGACCGAGACCTCCGAGGCCAACCACACCAACTTTAGATCCCGGGCCGACGTTGTTTCGGAAGAGCGGACTGGCAGAGGTGATACCAGCACACAACCTTTGCGACGGAAGACGTGCCCGGTCAGTCGGATGAGTCAACGCAATTGGCGAAGAGCTTACATGGAGGCGGCATCTTCGCTTGCAAGAGACTCCGGGAGGGCAAAGACAAACTTCTCCTGCGCTCGGACGTGCGTAGAGTAACCGCCCTGGCTGTAGTCTCCACTGGGCCACTTTCCTACAATGGCGGGAGATCCTGTCAGCCAGTAATGGGTGGACCGAAGACTGGAAGCTTACCATTGTAAGTGTCAACTGGAGAGACGGGGCAGTAGTTTTCTGCGAAAGGGCAACGCTTCAGCCTTCATCTTGTCATGACAGATCGACAATGCTTACCGTTGTCGTTTTGGCACTGCTTGCATTTGCCGCATGATCCCGACTGCGCTCCGATACCGACTCGGTCTCCGACCTTGAACTCCTTGACATTGGGGCCCTAGACATCCGGTCAGCCTCTGCTGTAGAGAGGTATACGCTTTCCTGCTGAAACTTACGACCTGAACAACCGTTCCGACGATTTCTGGGAGGCGCTTTGAAGTCAGTTGTCGACCGAGCGTATCGCTCATCACGAGGCATACCGTGACCAGTGATGATGAACTCGGGGTGGGTCAAAGGTCCCCAGCCTCCACTCTGTTGAAGGCGATTAGCACGGACGTATCGATCAGAACAGCCTGCGGAAAAGCGACTTACGATCGTGTGGTGGTCCGATCCACAAGTCTGTACAAGATCAAGTTCGGCTTTGAGAGGTCTGACACATGGAGGGAAAGCATGGGCGACTTACACCACAGCACTATTGAAGATACTGCTCGTCAGTCCATGTGGTTGACAGGGTACCGTCTGATTGAACTCACCTCGACGTGGACGGTAACATCCTCCGGCTCCTCCCGCTTCAAAGGGTAGTCGATCACCTTAAAGTTCTTGTAGTCCTTGGTGTCTGCGGAGATGATTTACCCTCAGCTGAAGGCATGTGGGGCAAAGCGTACGTCAACGAACCGTGGATGGCATAGCTGTTGTGGATAGTTCGGGATCAGCGGCCTGTTGAGGCGAAAGAGCTTCACGGCGGAAGGACTCACCCTCGGGAAGTGGTAATGTTGGTCATTTTGGATAAAGTTTCTTTCTAGGGAGATGAGGCTGGAGACCGTGATGTGCGAAGTGCTCAACAAGCCGTCCGGAATGCTCTTATACAGACTTGGGAAAAGGCAAATCCATTAATGCGTTCATTGAAGACTCGACTCGGCCCGGCGTTGCCGCAGCCGAAAGACAGCCGCGGCGGCTTTGCGGATACAAAAGAGGCGCGATCGAAACAAGGTGGAGGTGTGAATTCGTCGGACTTCGAAGAATTGGGCTCGCTTGACGACGATATTCCTGCGAATGCGCTCTGCAGCGAGTGCATAACGCCGACAACGAGAATGACTGCCCAGGTCCCCGTCGATAGCAGCCCTGTGCCATCTATCGTGGAAGCGTCTACCAAAGAGGAGGATTACTTTTTCACGTCGCTTGGGCTGGATGACGACGAGGTCGACCAGGACGCATCTCTTGGATCAGGACCTACAGCAAAAGGCGATGTTCTGCTGAAGTCACGGAATCGGGACGAGCGCATGCGAGCGGCGTACGAGGAAAGTAAACGACTATACAAGGCTGAACATGGCTATACAGAGACCGGTGTGAGTTCTGCCATCGCTATGGGCCCCGCCCATCATTTCTAAATCTTTGCTGAACTTCCTCAGTGGTATATCGGGCTCGACCGGCATCCCGACGAGTACACGAGTCAAGTGGTCTCCAGCAAATCCGGCAATGTTCATATCGAGCCGAAGGATCCCCAAGAGGTGGACCAGAAGATGCTGGGTGAGTCCCGCTGTAGTATCCTGGAGGAATTTTATTGAAATTCGATTCTTCCATCGTAGAGGCTAATGCTGCATACGCTTACTACGCTGGAGACTACCGCAGATGCCTCAATGTCATTCTCGGGGGCAGCTATACCGCTAGCGTTCCGCCTTTCAGCTCAACTTCGCTCGACGGGGCGATTGAGGATCGCGCCAACTCGCTATCAAGGGAGACCTATAGCACGGTCATGAGGACCTGCGTCAAGCTAGAGGAGACCGGATGGGCTGGATACTTCGCAGATGCGAGTTCGAAATACGTGAGTGCGCGAGACCATCCCCCTTGACATCCCCTCATCTCCAATGTCACAGTGGAAGATATCTGGTCATGCAGGTCTTGCGGAATCGGCGAGTCGAGCATACCTTACCGCCGGCCGCTTCAATGGTGAGTATACTCGTCTCGCAGTATCACCTGACAGCTGAAGGATTCGGTACGCTAGACGCTCTGACGGCCCTACTTTACGCAATCGCGGATCGGGGATCCCTTTATGCATACCTCTTAGCCGCTAGAGACACACTCGAAGCCACATCGTCCAGTCAAGCAGAACCTGTTACGACGATCACCGGCGAACGGAGTATTCTACCTCGTGTGGCGGACATCATACGCTGGTGTATCGAGAGTGTACCGACTGGTTACGAGCAGCCTCTATTTCCTGACGACGCCGCCTCTCTCGCCAGAACCGAGGGGCAAATCAAGAAAGATCGACCGTTCCCGTCCGATGCGACCAACTCAAACGATTATCTTATCCTGGGGGAGAGCTTTTTGGACGTACTACAGCTGGACGGAAAGGACAAAGAAATAGGGCGGAAAGCATGGAGGAAACTGGGACAAATGATTGGGGCGAGAATGAGGGTTGGGTCTTCGGGCTCCGAGCTGGAAGAAGGAGATATGGGCCGTAGTGTACGCAGTCTATGAAGAGGTGACACGCTCCTTCCCTCTTGCTTGAAGCGGAAGGCTCCTACTGGCTTCTACAGCGACGGAAACCAACGCTCTCGCGAACGCCGATACTTGTATCGCTCTCTGCGGACTCCAAGTGCACTCAATATTTCCCCATTGTCAGCGGTGAAGTCCAGTCATGTCCCATTCCATTGAACTATCAGCTGAACCATCTGGGGCGCCGATCTGTACGCTCTGTAAAGTCCCGTCGTTCAAGTTTCTCTGTCAAAGGCCCCGCCCGTGATGTCATTACGCACTTCCTCTATCTGCTCTGCCCTCTTCATGTGCCTCCATTTCATGACGAATACATGTCTCAGATCGAGACGATCTGGCAATTGCCTGCTTCGTCGTCAACCGTCGGCGTCTCTCCATCTCTCCGGGCGCGAGAGCACAGTATATACAAAAGGCAGGCGCCATATCGTAGATATATGATGCGGGCAGTCACATGCTGGCTATCCGCTCAGTCCTCGTAGCCCATTCCCGAGCATCGCGCCCTCCCCGACTTCAACAAATCTTTCCACTTCGTACCATCCACAACATGGCCGACCAATTGCAAAAGGTTTGCGCTGAACATGCTGGGCTTTGACTTGTCATGAGAGCTTCGTAGGGCTGACTCTGTTTGTTTGTTACCAGGGCGACGAAGTAAGCTGGAACTGGGGAGGCGGTCAGCCATGTGAGACCATGTAAATCCTCATTTCGACGTCACGGTCTGAACAAGCGCTCTCCCTGCTTTGTGTAGCTGGAAAGGTGGCAGAGGTCAAAGAGGAGAGGGCAGAAGTCAAGTCGAATAAAGGCGGGCATCATTTTCCTAGGATAATTTGGAAGCTGTCGGCTGACAGTCGCCTCGCCCTTCTTCTCCAGGCAACACGATCGCCAAGAACGGCACTCCGGAAGATCCAGCTGTCGTCATTGAGCGCTCAGGAGTCAGTCTAGATTCACATAGGGGGCCGACAGATAATTGAGCTGAGCTGCACCCTATCAAACAGAACAACGTTGTCAAGAGAGCGCATGAGCTCAACGAAGTCGACATCGAGAAGGAGTAGAAATCGCTCAGACAGGACAGACATGCGGAACTCGATATGCATGTTCGCGCCGATTGTAGCACTTTTTCATGTCATCCGGAGTTATCAAATAATATAAGATAATAATCTATTGATTCCTCCATCATCGTTCTTCTCGTCCAGTCGCTCCTATCCCGTCCATCAACGGAGAGTGACCAGTTCTTCGGACGAAGTGGGGTCTGAGAATAGATGTCAGTCAGCGGCACACCAATGTAAGGCGCAACAACTTACGAATTGCGACACAACTGTCAAAGTCGGCCTTAGTAGCGCCCATCTTGATAGCCACGCCGACTATGAAACATGCGTCAGGGTGACGTCTCGCAGTCTACTTCGGCAGAGGCCACACTCACAGCCTTGCAGCATCTCGTCAGAACCGTCACCGATCAGATGCAATCCAACAACCTTCTCCTCCTTTCCAACACAGATCAATTTGTAAGAGGTCGGAGACTTGTGATCCTCATCAAGCATGGCGCAAGACATGGCTCGGAACTGTCCACGGATGCAGCCATCAGAAGTCCATCGGCTTTCTATCCGAAAAAACTTACCGAGGTGTTGTAGATTTTCAGGTTGTCTTTGCCATATTTCTCGGCAGCCTCGGGTTCTGTCAGACCAATGGAGCCGATAGTGGGATGTCTAGCAAGGTATTGTCAGTAACGAAGTGTCGACAAGGGATCTTTACGCACGAAAAGACGACACTGGGAATGTCCTCGTAGGAAAGCTTGTCATCCTTGTACTGCGCGGGCCCAAACAACCTGTTGGAAAGTCGTCGACCGGCAGCGATTGCAACAGGCGTGAGCAGGACCTTTCCAGCAACATCGCCGATCGCGTAGATGTTTTCGATATTTGTGTTCTGGTACTCGTCCGCAACGATGTCGCCTGTCTTTTCGGTAACTTTGACATCGACGTTCTCGAGCCCCAGCTTTTCAGTGTTGGCGTGACGACCGATAGCCCACAACAGGACGTCAACCTCTACGGGCTTCTCGGAGGAGTCGGTGTACACCAAGAGGCCATTGGCGGTCTTCTCGACCTTTTTGACATTGGTCTTCTTGTGAATATTTACTCCCGTCTTTTCTGTATAGGGCAGAACAGGTGAGTCGTTTCCCTCTTCTAGCAGTCTTCATGACGTACCCATGTGCTCCGTGAGAACGTCTTGCAGCATGGGGTCGAAAGTCCTCAAGACCTTCTCATGACGGATCATCAAGTGGGTCTCCGTGCCCAGCGAATGGAAGACACCGGCCAACTCCACAGCAATATAGCCAGCTCCGACAACCGCGACCCGCTTCGGCTGCTCTTCGATGTCAAAGAAACCGTCCGAATCGATACCGTACGAGGCTCCGGGAATGTCCTCGTCCTTGGGGATAGTCGGTCGGCCTCCGACAGCGACAATGAATTTCTTCGCTCGGACCGTGTATTTTGATCCGTCCGGCCTTTCAATCTGAACTTCATTCTTGTTAAGGAATGATGCATAACCTTCGTGATAGGCGACGTTGTCCTTGACCAGATTCTTCTCGCTGATTCAGAAGCGGTGGTCAGTCATCGTGGCGTGAACGTGACACGAATTGAGCTTACTAGATTCCATTCAATCGTTTGATGTAAGCATCTCGCTTGTGCTTCAGAGTTGTCCAGTTGAACTTGGGCAAAGCCAACTCCTCGGCTTCACCGCCGAAGCCGTATGCAGCAGCCTTTCGGAGGTTGTCGGCCATGTCTGCAGCATACCACATGATCTTCTTGGGCACACAACCTACGCCCGGGACGATTCAGTCGTCTGAAGGTTTTACCGAACTATGCAAGACATACCAACGTTGACACACGTTCCACCAAGACGATACGAGGCCTCTACCAGGCCCACATTGGCGCCGTAGCTACCGGCTCGACGCTGCAGGGCAAAGCCAACGGTGAGGCGAGGCACAGACTCGGACTATGACAGGCAGACATACAGCAGCCGCCAGTCCACCAGATCCACCGCCAATGTAGAAAGCATCGTACTCCGGCAACTCCTGTGTTTGCTTCTTATCCAAGGGAGGCATACTGACCCAATTTCGTTTAAAGTTCTGGCAAGGAGGAAAAACGTTAGATTTCACTGTATAGCAACATGCTAGAACTCACGAGGGAGATGGGGGCAGTCGATCGAGATCTAGAGGCTAAACAAGGTGTTGCTTGTGGCCTTGTGACAGTAAATGAGGAGGACGTGGATAATGCTCGAGCGGATCGAAGCTTTGTCGAATTGAAGACGGATTGACAGGGACGAATACCCCGGTTCAAGGCAGAAGTCGAGATGATGGACGCCAGCTTGATGTGTAGGACAGATGGGGCGAAGCTTGGTGGCTGCGATCCCGTGCGAGTGAGGTTTAATATATAACGTCGGCGGCGGACAGGTTATAGGGGCGATGTCAACGACAGACAGAATTATGGCACTAATGCAGTCAGTCAGTCGCCGGTGATTACCCAATCTGAATCATGCTTGCGGACGGACCGACGGCAGAGTTGGCGGGCAATGGGAGGGGCGCGCATTCGGCGGCCGGGCGGGTACAACCAGAGTGATCGAGCGCCTCAATACTGCATGTCTTTCCATCTTGCAGTGCCTCTTGTCAAATAAAACATCAGAGGCAGGAGAGTCTTTCTGCTTTGCTGCATATCCCATCACAGGCCATCGCCCTCATCCTCGCCATGTCGCAGATGCCTCTTCTCGCACCCCTCTACCTGCCAGGTCAAGAACCGGTTCCGCCGGGGACGACGCCAGAAGAACGACAAGAGATGCAGCAAATGGTCAAGTATGGTAAATATGCGGGTTACGCTATGGAAAGCTGTCCCGTAAAGGTCGTACTCTCAGGTGGTGCTGGTAAGTAGACTATGTGAATAACATTCCGTAAAGCTCACCGTCGATACGCTGTAGGATTCGGTTTGGGAGCATTCTTTTCCCTGATGTCGGCAACTTTCGCATATGAAGACCCATTATCGAAAGCGTCAGAGAAGCTGGTCGGAACCCGCGCGCAGACGGCTTACATCTTCAAGGAGATGGGAAGGAATATGTGGACGAGCGGCAAAGGATTCGCCAAAGTTGGCGCACTTTATTCTGGGTTTGAGTGCTGCATAGAGGGTGTAAGTCAAGAGTGCCTTCGCCTCTCAGTATTCACGCTAATCGTTGTCGCAGTATCGTGCCAAGAATGACATCTACAACGCTGTCGCTGGTGGTTTCCTGTCTGGTGCTGTGCTCGCCCGGTCGTCGGGCCTTCGTGCAGCATTGGGAGGAGGTGCCGCCTTCGCGGCATTCTCCGCTGCAATCGATCTCTGGATACGGAAGGAACCAGCAGAGTAAGCTCTGCCATTAGTCAAGCCAGATTGCTTGGAGACTGATCATACATCTTTTGCTACGCCTCAGAGAGGATTAGGAATCCAAAGATTTCGATTCTTTCCAGTGTAATGAGGGCCTCACCGCTTGTATAACGCCGACATCCCAGTTATAGCCTCGCATGGTATCGAATGTTGTAATCGTAGACGACAGTTGCATAGATCATCTCTGCTCGACGCTTGCATTCACGAGTTAAAGTCTCCAAGTACAACGGCATGCGTCTGAATACGCAAACTAAGCCTTTGATTTCTTGCTCTTCTTTTCCGTCACGTCGGCAAAAAGATCATCGATGACCGCAGTCTCGTCATTCGTCTTGTGTTTGCGTTTCTTCGATGTTTTATCGGCGGAGGTCGCCCCGCCAACGACACTTGAGCTCGCCTTGTCTTCTTGCTGTCGTCCAGCCATGAAACCTTGCGCTGCGCCACCCTTGTCTTGCAGCCGGGAGCCATGGAAATGATGTACGACGCCAAGTTGGAGCTCTTTCCATTCCTGTGGTCGGCGTTGCAGCAGTGGAAGATTGAGCTTTCTTGCAAAGTATTTGCCGTATTGAGACTCGGACAGCGCATTGTGCTGATCGATGAGTGACCTGGCGATCTTTTCCTGATATTTGCAAATACATATTAGCTAAGCGTTCTCATTCCCTTGAGCTTGACGTCGGCTGTACCCCCACCTTTGTGAAACCGTCCGCAGCCCTGTCCCAGATCGTGTCGGCTACACGGCTGCCAAGCTTGTCTGTCGCGAGGTCAAGGTAATGCCCCATAAAGGCCATCAGGAGTTTCCGACGCCACTTGAATTCGACAGTCGCGTTCGTGAGTGCGGCGTCCAGAATGTGGGATGATATTGGGCTTGTAGCCATGGCTAGAAGCTCCTCGACCGTCATGCTCGTAAGACTAAAGGAATCCGCTATCAAGTCAGCCGTTGGTCCGTTGAAACTGAGAAGCACGAACCTGTCCAAAACGGTCTCATGCAGCCCCTTTCCGGCACCGATAATCTCCTGGAGAAGCAGAGCACCCTGCATTGTAGGTTCAAGTGTTCCGCCTGTTTGCCTCTTGGGTTGACGAGGTTTCCATCCGTGCTGTTGCGCTTCTGGCTCTTCGTCTTCCGGCTCCTTCTCGACGGCGTGCTCCTCCTCCTCGCCTTTCGAAATCCTCAAAGCCCTCTGGTAAGACTTTGGGGACGTCAACTAACGTTCGCACTAGACGCTGGCTGGACTTGCCTTGAGCACGTTCATGGTGAGGGCACATTGGACGAGAAGCTTCTTCTCCGGGTACGTCTTGAGTTCAAAGGCCAAGCATATCAACTTTTCAAATGTTACAAAACGCATCAGCCGCATGACAAGAAAGTATTGCCTAGGGGTATCTTACGTTGGAAACTTCTCCCCGAAGGTAGCCCGTGGATCCCGAGCGGGATATCAGTGCTTGAAGGACGGATGTCTTTGCGGACCCTGTAAGAGGGATGAGTTTCCGCGACAGGGATAGAGCATCGCAAGGCATTTCCACTAACGAATCAGAGATGAAGGGTCAACCGCTTTCAATTCCTCGATTACTCTTTGCATCTGCTCTTCACTGGCGCGTTTGACGCCGGTGGAAACAACGAAATTTGCAATAGGATGTGTCGAGAGCTTTCCAATCTTGCCAACGAAGTGAAGCCGCCATAGAATATCGAATATATTCTGTGGTGCCGTGATCAGAATGGCCTGGGCGAGATGGGAACCAGTTGTATCCCTGAAAAGAGACGGGAAAAAATCATCCCCCTTAGGCTCCGGTGGCGACGACGAAGCTGTAATGAAAGCGCCGGTAGTCAGCTGACCTGCTATAGGATCGAAAGAAGTCTCGCACCTTGCTGCCCGACAAGACCAGACGTCAAGTTATCCAGAATACTGCCCGCTCGATCGGATACACCTTCATCGTGCTCACACTCAAGCAAGACCTGTGTATGCCGAATGCTCAGCACGTCAGAGGACCGAGACAGGAACGCGACTACTTACTTGTATCGTTGGGCTGCCAACATTCTCTACACCCATCGACCGCCACTCAACAGGGCTTAGGCGCTCCTTTAGATACTCCAGAATGCGGTGTCGCATGTCTCGGAGCACTGCTGGAACGATGCGCTCCGCCTTTTTCCCCTGTCCGACCGTAGACGGATCCTCATTCTCGTTGTGCACAACTGACTGCATTTGAGAAGCCTGATTGACACGGAACTTGGCACTCTTCTTCGACCTGATTCGTTTGTCATCCTGATTTGAGCCTTTCGTTGATGGGACTGCTCGTCCAGGCGAGAGCAGCAACATGAGCGTTCGCAATGGTGGTGAGGCGAAAGGCGAAATAAGAAGATGGGGCATGTGGTTGAGTAGTTCCTATCGGGAAAGACGGTCATGAGTGTCGCTCCGGAGAATAGCTGAACAAGTATCTCGTACCTGGGCCAAATCGACGATCAACTGTGTCATGGTGCGCAGAGTCCCAATCTGGGGATTTCTTTTCAAGTTCTCTTCCTGTTCCTTGTGCTGTTTAGGATATATCCCTTTCGCCTGGTGCAGTATAGCGGTCAGTTTTCTGGGGAGGCCGGCATAAAACAAGTTTTAAGACGGCTTACTTCTCGGTCTATCGTATCGGCAGCTAGACTGAACAAGGTCTGGCAGACGTGTGAACCGAACCTATGCTGTATAAGCAGATTCCAGCTGATAGGATAGGGATCAGGAGAATATCGAATTTTTGAAGTGATGATAGACATACTGCCCTGCAAATGAGTCTGCAACTATCCGTCGGCCCCAGTCCCCCATTGAGTGCAGCAATCTTTCCATGATCAGGGCGCAATCTTGATCCGTTGACAGCTTCAGCTCCAGGGACCGCAGTTCCGATAAACTTGAGTGCAGAAAGCTCGTACGATCTACATTCGCAGTGTGTGATAAGGTGCGCGAGCTCGATACCGAACGCGCTGGTAGGGGTACGGACCTTCGAGTTCCGACTCCTCATCCTCTCCCAGGCCTAGTCCAAGACCCTCCCATTCCCGAAGACGCTCATCAACGCTCCTGAAATACGCCTTGACATCAGGGTCGACAAATCCGAATGGCGCAGCGGGGTCCACCTCATTTCCTCCTTGCGTTGGCGCATCATTGGCTGCCTTGGACAAACTCGGGCCTGCCAAAGAGACCGAGCCGCCATCCAAAGCCACAAAGTCTTGCTCGTGGAACTCTGAGTCGTTCGGCTGAGATCTCGTTTCGACTTGGGCGCGAGTTTGCTGATCCGGATCATTCTTCTTCTTGCTCCTCCCACCTCTCTGGCGTTTCTTGAGCTCCTTGGGCATGCTTCGACTGAGGATCTATCAGAGAGGTACCGGTGTCGATGAGTTCTGGATGTGGCGTAAAGACTGATTGAGAAATGCGTTGGCGATTCAGCTGAAGTCTGCCTCCCCATACATGCATACACTCATCAACAGCGCTAGGACGAAATTTGGGATTTCAGCTTCCGATGTGAGACATATCGGATTTGGTCGCGGCGGCCGCGTGAATTCGCCACTACACCTTCATTTGCTGCAGGTGAAAACGCAGACAACGCGGACGTAGATCCTCTGCGGACCGTAGCCGTACCAGTACCCCACATCTGTCAAAGCCATCTGTGCGCGACCGGAAGGGGTATGAAAGAGAAGACAACCGAAGATGAACAAAAAAAGGGGGAGTCAGAATGCCGTCGCGTCGGTCAACGATGCATGTGGTGCAAACTATCTCTACATCGTAAGCTCCTCCACATCGCCGATGCGCGCTTGCGTTGCTTATCGAGTGGAACGTAGCTTCCTCGTACACGGTTGATTCACCATGCACATCGTTTTTCGGGACGAATCGAACATACGATTCTCTCATTAGGCTCCGGCCCGCATCATCTCCTCGATCCCCATAAACCTCGAACACTAGCGGTCGAGAAGCGCCTGAGAATGATAAAGTCTCCTGGCTCAAAAGCGTGAACGCTTCCGGACTGGGTAAATTCGCATTCGTTAACATAGGTATAAATCAAGGAGTACAACTCGCCTCCCATATCTCAGAGACTTTGAGAGCCGGTCCCGCCGACTTCACACAGCCTTTCGCCCTCTTTTGGGGCGGCACTTCCTACCAAGCGCCTGAAGATTCGAGAACATGAGCAAGATGCAGCCCGTACATCATGCTGCTACTTACTGTTCGCATCGGGGACCGCGAGACATCGGTGCCAACTGAAGCAGACGGTGTCTCCGAAGGGACAGCTTCAGTGACAGATGGAGTTACGGCTGACGCCGGTGGGGCTTCGTGATTGCTGGGAGGAACATTCTCCGACTGAGTCTTCTGCTGAGAGGCTTCAGAAGCAGAGGGGCCCGGACCGACGCAGTTGCTTCCTTCAAAGGCAGCAGGCGTTGTTGGATGTGATGTCTTGAACTCTCCGCCGTAATAGACTAAGGGCCCGGGGTCAGGAAAGACCAGGTCTGATTTGGCATCCTCCTTTGCTATGGTCCTGCACTGGTTCACGTTGATGTTGGCCACGAAAGGCGAGGGGCCAGTAAGACCAGAGCCGCCGTCAATGACAGTCACGGCAGCACAATTTTGATACATCTCTCGGTTACCTGATGAGAGAAGGATGCAGCGCATTCCAAATCGAAGGGTTAGTCAGCACAAAAGTTTTGCATCACGAGGTAGACTCGCATCCAACTAACCCTGGCTGTTGAACCATGACCAAGCAAAAAGAGCTTCCCCTGATGGCGCTTCGGGTGGAATGTCGACGTGAATTGTCATCGAGTCGACCAGGCAACCCCCCATGTAAGACAGGATGACATTCCAAGTCAGGCCCTTGTCGTAGCTCATCGAGAATTGACAACTGCCTCCTGAATGGGTAGCAGAACCGGCCAGGACCACTTCAACGTTTTCGCCGGCTTTCCAAATGGTCACAGAGTCCATTTCAGGGCTTATATAACCCTTGCATGGATAAATACCATCCGGTGCCAATGGACTGTGCATGCTATGATCCTTGAGATTGTCAGGTGTTTTGGGATTGAAAGTCGAGTGTAGAGGATAGGGCTTGATCATTTGAATATGCCCGTAAACGCAAGGTGGCGCGCAAATCATGATCAAGGCTGCTCGGGCCAGACTGGTGTTCGGCATGACGGCGACGTTGACCTAAAATAGCAGTCAGGGGGAGGTATGATCTGAGCTATGGTCGCTTGGATACCGGTCAACCGAAATGAGTCGGTCTGTCAGTCGAGGTCGAGGTGCAGCGTCTATCCACTAGGGAATGAAGGCGTGTTGGCCCGGGTATATAGGCGCTGTAGAGAGAAACCGCATGAAGGGAAGCCGTCCAGCTTTGCGAGGCAAGGGATGTGCATCAAAGGTCCCCGTCGGACTTGATAAAGGAGTTCAGCACCAAACAAGCTAGATGCGAATGCTGTCAGTGAGGGGTATGGTGAATAGGTGCAAAGGGTAGAACGATAATTGCCGGGTTGAGTAAATTGGGCTCCGATGGCAACTTCCAGAAAGACTCTGAAAGAAATGGAGGGTTCGCAAACACGGTATCGGTGAAGGTTGTATCGTATTTTCTAATGGCGTTCTGTATAGAGTGAATCGTTCTTCTCTCTTGTGGTACGTTTCGATTATACGTGAGCGCGGTCTTTCAGCCTTGGCGCGCGATCGGGGCTGGGCAGGGAGGCATAGAGGTTGGTCATCAGAAAGGGGTGCACCGCCGGGCCGTTCGCGATGTGCCGTTATCTGAAGAATATAGTAGACTCGTATGGCAACTCTGAAACTCTGAAACTCGAGATCTTGCTTCCGCGAACAATCTGTTTCACAACGATCGACAGTCTCATACATGCCCTCCGTCCCCATCTTCGTCGAGCTCGGGTCTCGGCCTGATTCCCTTCCAGTTTCAGCTGTCAGTCCTCGACACTCAATTTAGCAAGACACCTCCACGCATCACGAATCTCATACGAACTAAGATCAGAGAAAATGCACGTCCCGCTCAACACGCCGGAGAAGGAGGCAGGTGCGTTTCAGCGGTTCTGTCAAAGAGAAACACCCCGAAGATGGCTGACTCCCTCGCTTGCCTACAGCGTGCTCCGAATACATCCAGGCTCTCATACAATGTCATGAGCGTGGGTTGATAACAAGACTCACGGGCGGGTGCAACGATCAGAAGCAGGCGTTGACAATGTGCCTGAGACAAGAAGTAGGTCAACTGCAGGCTGTTCGTCTTTCGCCATGCTCACGCCAATTGAACGATACCTGAAGCGTATAGACAGGACCACGAGAAACAGGGAAAAGTCCAAGCTGTTGAATGCAAAGAAGCAACAGGCTTGGGAAAACCTTGATGAGTAATGGCCACGTAGCCCCAAGCATGGATGGGTAACGGCCTGTCTTCCGCCTGTATTCTGCCCGTATTGTGTAATCATCCATACTCCCCATATGGCTCGGTCTCAAATCTCATACATGGCCAAGCCAAGGTTCCATAAGTACCAACCCGCAAGAATTCCGCAATCATAAATCGGACTGGATATACCGCTCTGCGCAGCCCATACAAAAATACATCTCCGGCTGAACACATACAATGTGCTTCTCCAACGCCATCAGCGACCTGACATTCGTGCTACTACCAGACTCCTGCCCAGGAATTGCCGTGACCTCCGACCATTCTTGAACGCCGAATTTCAAGACTTCGCTTTGATTTGCGTCGACAGACCTTGACCAGGGTCTGTGGAAAGAGCACCGTTAGAAGAGAAAAACATGGATATCGAGCAAGCACGCACCTTTCCATTGAGACTGGTGCTCGTCGATGTGACAGCAGACGCCGTCGCGGTTCCAGTGGTTGATACAGGGGCCTGGGTCGGTGCGACGGCGTCGGACGCCACAACAGACGTTGGCGAGGGTTCTGATGCAGTGGAAACGGCATGCTCGTTGACGACTGGACTTGAGGCCGCGGAAGTGCTTGACGTCTGATGAGTCGAGGACGGCGTGGCACTAGAAGCGATGGCGGTAGAGGACGCTACTGGTTTGTTCGGCGAGGCGCTAGCACCGGGGCCGACACAATTGCTGCCTGAGAAGCCAGCGGGCATTGTGGGGCGGGAGCTGGTGTAGGAACCCCCGTAATGAACGATGGGTCCGGGATCCGGGAAAACTACGTCAACGCCTTCGATGGTCTTGCAGTCATTGACGTTGGCATTGGCTACGAACGGCGTCGGACCGGAGAGACCCGATCCACCATTGGTGACGGTCACTGCTGCACAGTTCATGTACATTTCTCGGTTGCCTGGTAAATTTAGACCGGTAAGCGGGGGCTTTCAGCCCTTGATGCGAGACATGACTTACCGGCGTGATTGAACCACGTCCATGCGAAAAGCGCTTCGCCCGAAGGCGCTTCGGAGGGCAGAGCGATGTCGATAGTCGTTGAGTCGGTCATGCAGCCTCCAATGTAGGATTGAATAACATTCCACGTCGCTCCCTGATCATAACTCATCGAAAATTGGCAACTGCCTCCTTTATGAGTGGCTGTGCCAGCCATGGTGACGTTGACGGTCTGACCGGCTTTCCAGGTCACTACAGAGTCCATGTACGGGGATCCGGCCGGGTTGTTGATGAATCCCTTGCACGGATAAATGCCGTCGGCGATCAACGGCGACGTCATCGAATAGTCCTTGGCATCTTCGGGAGTCTTGGGGTTGAAGGTGGAATGCAGAGGATAAGGCCATGACATTTGCATGTGGGCGTTGACGGAAGAGGCGCAAGCGGCGATCAACGCCGAGAAAGTCAGGGTTCTGTAATGAGTGAACATGTTGGAATCGAAGAAGCTCTGCCGTTTCGGGGTTGGCCACAATAACGAGTCCTAGATATAGCCCGTCTGTATGGGTGATCCGTGAATAGGTCCGCTTGATGCAGAAGATCCTGTCAGTGGAAAATCGGCCGAAGTGTTGCAGACTGTTGACGGGTCCAGCCCGGTATCGAGGTCGGGTAGTGCGGATTGACGGAAAGATAGTTCCGGTCGAAAGCGTCGGTGTCGAAAGTCGAATCGGATCGAGTATACCTTGTCAGCGGCGTCTAGTCGCGAACAGAGGCCAAGGGCGAAACGATGTCAAACGAATGTGCCGAAATGAGGGAGAAGGCGACGACGACGAATCAAAGGTCCGAGATGATGGCGACCTGGCAAAGTTACGAGCAGACGGCGGAACTGCAAGCGAATCAGACGATTATATAGCCAAGTTCGGTATTGATGAGAGACACGGGACGGGTTTGGGTGCACCGCACCGAGAAAGGAAGCAGGAAGCAGTGGGATGGAGTTTAGCGATTGATAGACCGGAGAAGAATAGAACGAGAGGCAGAGAAGGGTAAGCACGAGGGCAGGAGAGTGACAGGCGGGACATAACCACATACCTTTGGCGTGTTACTGCAAATCGGATGGAGGGGAATGATCAGCCGGGAAAGGGTAGAGTGACGATGCAAGTCCCTTCAAGGGTGCCGTCAAGGATATTTGATAGGACGTCGACACAGCGATTGTAGGTGGTGAACACAGCCGAGGCGAGGACAACAGCAGCGATGGGCGACGACGACGATGATGATGAGCGAGGGATTGTTGTCTGCGCGTCGGGGCCTTCCTTCCTCCCATTGTGCCGGGTGTGCGCCAGATGGCTGGGTGAGACATTTCTCCGACACGCGTTTCTACACGTCATTTCGCTGTCACAGGTCCACCGGTCGGCCAAAAAGTTGGACACCCGAGCTGCCAATATGTCTTGATGTGGACACATCTCCGTGTGACCTCGCAAGGGCTGTCTCAGCAGCCAGCATGACGTCCACGAAACCCTCCGAGGAGCAAGTCGAAGACCTGCTGCTGTCGTGCCGTTACGGCGATCTCGACGAGGTCAAGGCCTTTGTCCAACAGTTTGGAGTGGAACCGGTGCAGCAGGCCAGAGACGACAGGGGAAACAATGTCTTGCACATGTGCTGTGGAAACGGCCACGCCGGTGAGTGATGGTATGTCGTCTTTGGGCGGTCTGTGCTGAAATCTCTGCTCAGACGTCCTCGAGTACCTTCTTTCCATCCTCCCTTCTTCGATATTGCAGGCGATAAATGACGCTCAGTCACCACCACTGCATTGGGCCATCCTCAATTCACATCTGAATTGTGTCAAGATTCTGGTGGACCTTCCAGAGACAAAGGGCGGCGGCATGCCACTGCTGAATGTGAGTCTCACGTGCAGTCTCGGATCCTTCAGGCATTGACCGATACCGCCTTGAAGCAAACAAACGCATCTGGAAGGGACGCTTTCCACGAGTCCGTCTGGCTCGGAGAAGGTCGAGAGGAAGTTGCGGGATGGATCGAGGGATTCATCGTCAAGACAGAAGGTGGAGATCTCGAGGGCACTGCCGAAAGCGAGAAGAAGCAGGAAATCAACGGCAACAAGGTGGAAGAGTTTGAGCAGCAGGATGATACCGCAGATCCCGTCAAGGCGGACAAGGCTGATGTTGACGAGGTTGTCGAGCGTGCGGACAAGCTCGAGCTATAATCAAGGGATCGGGAGAGTAGCATAGACTTGCCGCATAAATGCCGTGCATATCAATTTTGTAAAGGGAACGGCTTTCTTGTATCGCATATCGATTGTATCACCTTTGACGAGTAACGGGTAACCGAACTAGATAGTCGAATTTCCGGAGAAGACCTCGCACGAGGTCTGGATGCAGGAGTAGAGCCGTGGACCAAAAGACATGACTTCTGCATATACAACGGTTGCGGAAAAGCATACATAGATCAACTGAGCTGATAGAGGATCAAGCGTTGGCGACAACAGTTTCAGCAGCGGTCGCAGACGCGGGTTCTGTCGGTTTGGCGGTAGCTGCTGAATCAAGCTTGGCCTTCTTCCTCTTCTTCAGTAGACCTGCGAGGAATGGTTAGATATATAGCGACACCTATGATCGTGAGACTGAACGTACCCGCTGTGACGGCACTTCTGACGCTGTCATTAATCTCCCTGCTCGTCTCAAAGTACTGGTTGTCGTCAAAGCGATGTCGCTTTTGAGAGACCTTGGAGACGTCTACTTCGGCCGAGGTGGCAGGAGCCTTGGGGATTGATGCGGTCGGTACTGGTGAGATCGTCGAATCGGAAGGTCCGCCTGCAGACGACCCTATCCCGGCGGTGCCAGACGATGAAGACTGGACACCAAGCTGCCTCTCCAAAGTCTGCAACTTTGCCTTTCGCGCCTCGATAATGCTTTTCTCTGCCTTTTCCTTGGACTCGACATATTCGGCCATCCTAGAAAGCGACAAAGTCAGTTCGAGTCACAGCGTAGCGAGAACCATGCCCAAAGTACTTACTTTTTGGCCTCTTTGATAGTGCTGAGGCGTCTCCCGCTGAGATCGCGACAGCTGTCATTGTTCTCATCTTTGCCCTTCTTGCTCATACGCCCTCCCGCGGCACGCAATTGACTTCCAAATCCACCCTTTCCGCCACGAAGTCGTGGTTGCAAGTAGAGTTGGATCGGGTGAGATGGCGATTGAACGCTGACGAGAGAGGCGATCGAGTGCGATTCATCAAGTCTACCATGACCGTTGCTGAAGAGCGAGCAGTCATCCAATGTTGAATGGGAGATGGGCAGATCGAGATCTCCGACCGTGGCAGTCAAAGGGAGTTTGTTGAAGGTAACGTTATCAAGTGGTGCCGGAAGCCGGACGTAGACGGTGGGTAGGAAAGCGTCCATTGTGACGGCGAGTGCAAGGGGGAGTGCAGTGGATGGTGATGGGTGATTGCGATGGATTCAAGAAGACTACTGGCTGCCGCCGCCGTCCCACAAAGCGTGGGGAGCTTGGTGGTATCAAGTCAAGTGCAGCAACAGAGTGCGTCGAACGCTGACCGCCACCGTACCGACTCACGGCTGGAAGCGATCGAGCGAGTTAACGCGGTCGGCCGCCGCTTGTTGGGTGCGCCCGCTTCCGAGCACGACTCATCATCATCTCGCGCTGACGACGGACGCTGCACTCATTCACTATAGCGACATCGCTCATTCTCGTCTTGGACCTTCCAAGTCAACTCGCATCGACTCTTTGTAGACTATTTTCACAACATGGTGCGTGACTTCAGCAGGACCAGATGCTCCTTTTGATTCAAGCTGACATCCCCTATTGCAGGGTCAAGCACCATCCGGCCTAGGCGGCGGTCCCCCTGGAGGCAGAGGCAACGAGAAGGACAAGAAGGTCAGTCGGGTAGTCGCCTCACTTCGACTGCTGTACTAAGTACTCCGCTACCATATACTCCTACCGAAACACAGCCTGCGCCAAAGAAATGGGAGCCTCCTGTGCCAACCCGTGTAGGCAAGAAGAAGAAGAAGGGTCCTGATGCGGTCAACAAATTGCCACCCGTGTATCCGACGATGCGGTGCAAGCTCAAGATGCTCAAGCAAGAGCGAATCAAAGACTACCTCATCCTAGAAGAAGGTCCGCAACGCAACTTCAGTGACAGTCACGCATGATACTTACTTGTCAACTGCTTCAGAATTCATCACCAACCAAACCCGATTGATGCCCGGCATCGGCGCCGCGGTAGAGGATCGCAATGCTGAGGATCGCGGAAAAGTGGATCAACTTCGAGGCTCACCCATGATGATCGGTACTTTGGAGGAAATTATCGACGACGATCACGCTATCGTTTCCACGTCGGGCGGCGGCGAGAATTACGTCTCAATCATGTCTTTCGTCGACAAGGATCTTTTGGAACCAGGATGCAGTGTCCTCTTGAACAACAAGAGCCACGCAGTCATCGGTGTATTAGCCGATGACGCCGATCCTATGGTCAATGTGATGAAGT
The DNA here is from genome assembly GCA_023628115.1 of Naganishia sp. PT2105A-2. NCBI lineage: Eukaryota > Fungi > Basidiomycota > Tremellomycetes > Filobasidiales > Filobasidiaceae > Naganishia > Naganishia sp. PT2105A-2. Next base: position 16,127 of record JAMALG010000092.1, on the reverse strand, counting down.
TGGAAAAGGCACCTACGGAAAGTTATGCAGATATCGGTGGGCTGGAACAGCAAATTCAGGAAATCAAGGTCAGTCTTACGACATCTGTCCGGAGGGGGTCTTCAGCTGATTTGGCCAACTTGCAGGAATCCGTCGAGCTTCCCTTGACTCATCCCGAGTTATATGAGGAAATGGGCATTCGTCCGCCAAAGGGTGTCATTTTGTACGGTGTACCCGGAACGGGCAAGACCCTGCTAGCAAAAGCAGTGGCGAACCAGACTTCAGCCACATTCCTCCGCATCGTTGGGAGCGAGTTGATTCAGAAGTACCTTGGAGACGGCCCGAAATTGGTGCGCGAGCTGTTCAGAGTCGCAGAGGAGAATGCACCGAGTATCGTCTTTATTGACGAGATTGATGCGATTGGTACGAAGCGGTGAGTATTATGGCACAACTATGTGGCATGGCCAGTTTCCGATTGGACGTGCGACTGAACAAATACCTTCAGGTATGACTCCACCTCGGGTGGCGAGCGGGAGATTCAGCGTACCATGTTGGAGCTTTTGAACCAGTTGGACGGATTTGATTCGAGAGGCGATGTCAAGGTATGTCCGGCTTCGCATGTCCGGTTGCCATCTGAAACAATGTGCCACAACCGTTCAATAGGTCATCATGGCAACGAACAAGGTACGTTCGCTTCCGACGTCGCGCAAGTGCTGCTGCTCACGCTTGGATCATCATCCTTAGATTGAGACACTTGATCCAGCCCTGATCCGTCCCGGTCGTATAGACAGAAAGATCGGTAAATACTGCGATTGACCCTTCAGGAAACGTGACTCATAGTTGCCACTTGTCAAATCAGAGTTCCCGCTGCCGGATACGAAAACAAAGCGTCATATCTTCAAGCTCCACACTTCGAGAATGTCTCTGTCAGATGATGTGGATCTCGAAGAGTTAATCATGACAAAAGACGATCTTTCGGGAGCCGATATCAAGGCAGTCTGCAGTATGTACCCATATCGTTGTCCGTTACTAACAGTGGCTGAGATCGGTGCGAATTGCCCTTTTCTAGCGGAGGCTGGTTTGCGAGCTTTGCGAGAGCGACGTATGCGAGTCACCAAAGCCGACTTTACTGCTGCCAAGGAGCAAGTCCTCTACCGCAAGAACGAGAACACCGTGAGTCTTCATTCTGCCTTCCGTTCAGTATTGGAACTGATTGGCTTTGTTATGCTTCCAGCCCGAAGGTCTGTACTTGTAAAGCGGCCATAGGTTACAAGTCGCGCAGTCGACAGCTCGGAGTAATAGGCAGAAGCGACATCGCGTTCGTTCAAGGCTCTTGCTCCGAATCGGATCTCGAAATGGCGACGCTGCAAACGCACTGCTCGGCCGTTTGCTATATGTCTATGACGATCAATACTGCTGTATTCGCCAATGGCTCCTTCAGGTATTGTACTTGGACCTGTCCACCTCAGTCTGTCTTTTGCGGCCTAAGCAGCCATTCTGTACCCCTTATCGTGCTCGGCCCAGCGGGTGTTACTAGCAAAGCTGCCCGCCCATCCATCATCACGATCAGCAGCGATACGCTCTCCATGCGATGCATAGTGGAGTCGCCAGCCGATTCGCCCGAGAAGAGTAGCCCTTTCTTGTACGCGAAGCCGCTCATGAAGCCGTTCCTGACTCTTTTGAGCTGTCGCTTGCATCTGCGGGATATCCCTATCAAGCTCCTATTGCTCTGTTCAAGTGTCCAAGATAGCTCTCAAGATTGGCGAATCAAGTAGAGACACGGATGCTTTGGAGAGGGAGTGAGGCAGTGACGACGACGACACTGACACTACTGTAGACGTTGCTGTAGCCGAACTGGCCAAGGTCTGGACTCTGCAGAAGGATTGAAGCTAGGAAAGCTGCTAGGAAGGTCAGCTGGAAGCACTACGGTCCATTACAGTTAGTCGGCCAAAGTATGTACAGCATCACGCAATAATTTGTGGAGCTCGAACCGAACCGGAACGAAGGCGAGTTAGCGGGTTAGATAAGCCGCGATAAGGAGTGTTCGCTATCAATCAAGAATCGATAGAATGAAGGAATGGAATTACGTATTATGTCGGGTTCACTTCAGCTGATTAGATGCAGGATCGTCGCCAATATCACCAGCTCGTTCCTCGGTAACATTCGGTGCTGATTAGCCCGCGCGACAACCCCTCATGTTTGCGGAGCCTGGCGAATAGCAGCGGACGTCTGGCCTATTCGGCTTCATACATCAATCCCAGACGCAACCATCCATCAGCTCCACCATCTCCGACAATCCCTCTGATCATCAGCCAGTTCATCAACTGTTGACATCGCGATCGAATGACCACGCCGGCCGGATTACCGACATGCGCAGCGCAAGGCTGTGATGAACATGGAGGAGCCGGCACTCAGTATGTGAATGGGACGCTTGATTCAAGCTTTGCGCCGGCTGCCCAATTCTTAAGAGCTAGAGACTTTGCCGCGTTATTGGCAAGTGATCGTTCTGGACATATGTTGGATCACTACTGATCCCATTCGTACCTTTCGCAGAGTGCGGGCCAGGAAGAAGTGCAAACGGTTCAGTCAGCGGACGAATTGCTGTATCATGGCATTGCCGAGTATACCTTCATCCCGGGGGAAGAAGGAGTTCTCGGCCGAGGCAAGTTCTCGACGGTCTACAAGGTCAAGAATACCGAAGGACGTCTGGTAAGGTCCACCTTTCATTTCCTGAGTTTTGACAGGCGAGGCTGATGAGACTCTCTCTGTTATCAGTGCGCGCTCAAACATACGCCACTTTATCCTCATCATCCTCTCATTGCCGCAAGGCTTCTGCGAGAGCCTACTCTCCTGGCCCAGATCCCCCCGCATCCATGTTTGATTGGCGTACAAGGCTGGATTAAAACGCGAGATCATTTCTACCTCGTGGAGGATCTTTCGGAAGAACACGTTCCTTTGGCGGACATACCGACACCGATCCAGAACATCGGCCTCGCTCGCAAAATCCTCGATCAATTGGTCAGTGTCGTCAGGGATGGACTGCATGTGGGCAGTCGAGTGTGCCATCGTGATTTGAAGACGGAGAACATTCTAATAAACGAGTAAGGCTGTTTGTGCGGCAGCGACGGCGATATCAGTACTGATTCGGGTTGGATGTTCGCCTCTGTAGCCACGGTGACCTCATTCTGCTAGGTAGGAACAGCTATCCTGCGAGCTACCGTTACGGCTTTTGACGGTTGTGTCGTTCTCCTCTCCAGATCTAGGCTTGGCAACGCGGTACTCCATTTCCTCGCCGAAGCTCACCACTTGCTGTGGCAGTCCAGCATTCCACAGCCCGGAGATCGTCCAATGCCTTAATAATCCCCCTGGCAGTCACACCTACTATGGGTACGTGTCAAGAGTCTCTGTGTCAGCTTTGCGACTTGGCTGAAAGTGATACTCTAAAAATCAGACCGGAACTAGACATCTGGTGCATCGGTTTGACTTTACTATCACTCCTTACTGGCCGACGGTACCCGATCGGCGCCTCTCATAAGCATTTGGACGTGATGGCCAGGGCAGTCCAAGAATGTTTGCAAGAACTGCGAACTATTGGCAGCAAGAGCCTCTCTCAACAATCATTGTGTCAGCAAACCAACGTCGAGATTATGCAGACCGAGAGTGATTGGCGGATTGTAATCGCAGCTGTCACGGATTTTTTGCAAATGAAAGGTAGCGCGCGAATGCTCGCTTTCGACCAATACAAACTGGATGACACCATAAACCAGCATGTCGCTGCACACAAGCGTAAAGTCAAAGAGCAACGATGTAAGTTGTTCAAGACCGTTTCTATGCTAGAACCTAATTCAGCATCTGAAATCCCTCACGGCTTCTAGTCAAGACTGTCTCTTTCGAACCATGCCCCCTGAAGTATACAATACCTATTTCCCTGGACACGGTGCCCGATGAAGCGGCGTCCATGACGGGAAGAGCATCCGTGAGGTTGCGCAACACGCAAATGGCGCCATCATGCAAAGTCTACTCCTACATTAAATATCTTCTCCGATCCACAGTAAGTCGGCACCGTATTATAGCGAAGTCAAGAACGTCTCCTGACTTCTAGTTTCAGGGCATCTTATACCATGTCTCGTACAAGGACTCCAAGTTGATGGTGCTGCAGTGCGTCATGGTCTTACCCTATGACTCGTCACACATACCCAAGCACTCTTCGGGAGGCTTGGCTCCAGCCTTTCTCAACACCATTTTTGGCAAGCGTTCTTCGTCAGTCCCTCTCCGCAGCGTAAAGCAGGATCATCGCTCTCGCTTCAGCTCGTCTACCGACAGCAAGCCAAAAAGCCAACACTGTATCCGCTTTTGGATAGGAGTCAATTGCGACGAGGAATCGCAGGGCCCAACGAAAAGGAGCAAAGACCCCCTCTTATCCCCAGGTGGGAGTTGGGTACCGCCATTTTTCGCGGATCTTGCTGCTCCGCCTCACCGTCCGCCAGCTCCAGCTCGAGCGGTGTCATATTCGGCAGCCAAGGTTGAATTGAGACCGGCTCACGCCGTAACAGACGGGCCAATCCACGAGGGCACAGGCGTAACTTCGGTGCGGAAACGGTCGGCTTCTCAGCACACCTTTCGCCTGGGGGTGAACATCATCGAGCAACAGCCCAGAGAATTCATTAGTCTTGAGGTCTCGGACGGCCGTTGCTTGGCCATTCTTTTGGATATCCTTCAATCGAGCCAGACCCAAGGTTTGCTATCCCCTCAATCGATCATCGGTGAACTGGACATAGACGATCGAGATGAAGCCATTCAAGAGGCAATGCAAATGCGCAAGAGAGGCTTAGCGTCTTCTGCAAGCCCCCTTGATCAGGATGTCGATGCAGCGGATTTGGATGACAGCAACGCAAAAGGTCTGCATCTCCGGCTGAGTCGCAGTCACAATGCTTCGCATATGCCAATACCCAATGACGCCGACAGCGACGACGATGGGGGCAGTCCGCTCATCCGGACACCCGTGCTCAAGGAGGAATTCGATGCTGTAGATGACGGCCGCACTTCTAGAAGTAAGGAGACTCGACATTTCGAACATCTCGTCAAATCTCGGGCGGAGTTTCCCGATATCCAAATCACACCAGTCAACGCGTATCATTATGAGCGAGCTCATAGTGCTTCTCCGGCACGTTTTGCTCGTGCTTTGCCCAGCATGATCTGAGGCAGGCTCGACGACACCACCGCACTGTAAACCGCCATCTCACCAAGTCAGCATAAATGTATCATTGAACGATGGATCATGTATCAAGTAGCTAGTCCCCAATCTCATTCCCTTGTAGTTGTCCTAGTATAGCTCGAGCGCACCCATGTGGCAACGCAAATGTTTCCATGTATTACAAAGTGTCTGCAATCGTCGTGTTGACTTGATGCGGACATGCCGAAAGGCTCTTGCTGCTGATCCAGGCTTGATGTCTGACAGTTTCGCGTCGACGTATTCCAAGATTTGCAGCCGTGCGAATGATGCACTTGGGCGATCGGCCCTCCGCAATCCCTCTCGCTATGTGCCTGAGACCCGAAATTTCACTCTACGGGAGCACGGGAGTATAGTTCAATGTCTGACTGGGACCTTGAAATCGCTTCTTTGGTGGCGTTCTCACCTCGGCCACGGCGCTTGCCACCGAACTTGCGCTTGAATTTGAGCCATCGGAAGGCGACCGTCGTACACGCTGCCCAGATGCCCAAGGGCGGCAGAAGCCAGTATAGCTTCTGATGCAAGCCTGAGCTCTTTTTCTTCCACTTCGCAACGAGCGAGTCAACCTGCATTTGTAGGTCGACCTCTGTGCCCGAGTTGTCCAAGACATGATCCGCATAAGCTAGCTTGTCGGATAACGGCATCTGAGCTTTGATGCGCGACAATGCCTGAGTTGTGGACAGGGGACCCTCGTTCGGATTTGGACTCGGTCTCGCTTTCAGTCTCGCCAGCTGAAGAGGTTCATTCCTGGGGAAGAGTCAGCCTCAATTAGATGGCATGGGTTCCACTACCTCGTGCTTGTGCTTACACGTAAACCACCACCACTTCGCCAACCCACTTCCAGAGTCCAGCCTCGATCAACAAGGGAACATCGAGGATGCAGGCCCACTGACCGGTCAACCAGCATTTGATGACCGCCCATACCATTGCGCGTCGCACCGCCGGATGCACTATGCCATTGAGCACTTTTCTCTCGCGTTCATTGTTGAAAACTATCTCGCTTATGGCTTGTCGATCCAAAGTGATTCCGTCGGGCTTGAGTACCTTGTCGGCGCCAAAGTGAGAAACGATTGCCTTGTAGCCGCGGGTGCCCGGCAGAATGACGGCGCGTGCGAGATAATCTGCATCAATGATCGGGATATCGTGTCTTGAGGACAAGAGACTCGAGACCGTGGATTTCCCTAAGGTATCGGCGAAGAAGGGCTGAGCTGGTAAGATTCACGGCGCAGAGCGTGATGTCGAACGACGTACCAGAGGCGATGCCTCCAGTGAGGCCAATGACTTTGCGACCACCGCAAGAGAGCGAGGTCAACTGACTAGCTGTGAAGAGGAAGCCTCTGACATACCAAGCATAGATGCGGTGAGTACTGTGTAGCCCACCGCTCGGCAGTCAGTGAGACCGTCTATCGCAGACGAATTGAGCCGTTCAAGTCGAGTCGTATTGAGCGACTGCACTGTCACTGTCGCTATTAATTAGAGTATTTGACGACCGCAGCTGTCGTGACCGAGGTGGAGGGACGGACGGTAAGAAACGCCGGAAGCCGGGAAAGATAACGCGCGCGAAGACCGTCTCTTTACTTGAGTATATCGTACCGTACTTGCACGACGCTTCCTTTCCTCACCCATCATCGGCTCCCGCACCATCTCCTATTCTCATGCTTGGCCGGTGGAACGTCCGCTTGTCTTCGCTCGGTCTCTACATCTGGGACTACTTCTACAACATGACGACCAAATTGTCGCCTTTGACCGATATTGAGCGGGTTAGTCAATTCAGTTCCACCTTCGTCTTTGCACTTTTATTGACCAACCCTCGCTACATTCCTGCTCAGCTGTCGCCACATGTGATACGTATCCTTGGCCAGGCAAGTCATGTCCTCGTCAACCTCGAAGCGAGTGGCCCACTGATTGCCACATCTCGCAGAACCCAGGTCAGATGACGTTGCAGGTACAAGGGTTCCCGACTGTTCCGGAGCGACGTGTAAAACACTGATCACATATGAAGCCAGGGGACCAACTGCTACCTTGTCCACATGCCCGGAGTCCGTGGTGGGGAAAACAGTCCCGCTCGACTTTGTTTGATCGACACCGGAGCCGCCTGGCCAACTTCGTCTAGCTTTGTACCACTATTGCGGGAAAGCCTCCGACCTTTCGTGAACATTCAAGCAGACCATCCAAATCCGGATCCGGTAACGGCGCTTACTGATATCGTGCTGACCCATCGCCATGCCGATCACATTGGAGGGCTCAAGGCGATTCTGGACGCCTTCACAGCGTGCGGTGCGCCGCAACCGAGAATCCATAAACACCGCCATCCAGTTCTCCCCGAAGGAGAAGAAGGCGGGCTCGTGGATTGGGATCAACTGTTCATTGACGAGACCTGGCCAAAGACAAAAGAAGAACCGGAGCTCAATTGGCTGGCAGATGGACACAGAATCAGTTTGCATGATTCCGATTCAATTTCGAGCGGAGTGACTTTGCGGGTCATTCATACTCCTGGCCATACACCAGACTCGATATCATTATTACTAGAAGAGACCGGCGAGTTGTTCACGGCGGATACAGTGCTGGGGTGAGCCCTGGGTTACATTTGTGTCGAGATCGTTTAAGCTGACAGAGTTTATGATCAAAGACAAGGCACCAGTGTTTTTACCGATTTATCCGCATGTGCGTCCGTCGTCCCTTTTTCCTCTTGCCAGCCGTCTAAACAGCGCTTTTCGCGTGATAGACATGGCGTCGCTACATAAAGTTCTTGCCGCGGACCCACAGCGCCTCTATCCCGGTCACGGGCCGCACATCGGAGATCGAGCTGGAACCATTGGCAAAATCCAGGAATACATCAATCATCGCTTAGAGCGGGAGAAACAGATCATACAAGCCATGACGACATTGACGCACGGGTCGACAGCAGCGGAGATGGGTATCACTGTCCGGCAGATTGTCGAGATCCTTTATGCTGGTCTCGGCCTCGGCGTGTACATCGCGGCTGAGAAGCCGGTAGGAGCTCATTTGCGTAAATTGGAGAAAGATGGCAGAGTTCTTAGGATGACCAACGGCAAGTGGAAATTGCTGTAAGACGAGATGCAACAATGAGGACGGGCAGCTTTGTCCCACGGCAGGGGCAAGTCATCTGTGTGTGCTCTAATCCTATTATGCAAGATATATCTCACGATCGGAATGGCTACAACTTTAGCTTCATCTGGCCAGCTCCTTGCGGCGGCGGACAGCCGGACGTTCCGTCGAATGGTTGATTGTTTTAGATATCCCTAGAGGTGTCGAGATGCTGTGATCCAACTTTTTTGGCGCAACGCTGAGTCGAGAGGTTTCATAGGGTGAGGGTTGTGCCTCATCGTCCCATGGCATCCCTGTCCGTGCTTTATATTGTCGCTTCACCTATTCACTCTGCGATTAGGAAAAGCGACTTTCAAGGCCCCGCTTCATTGGGTGGACTCACTAATTGAATGTGAATCTGCAATTGCTCAACAGCGATGTTGAGCATCTCTCTATCGTGCAACAGCTTTTCGATCCGTCTTTCTTGTTTCGTGGATTTGAAAACATCGTCGGCCGCTTGACGCTTGAGAGCGGCAATCGCCTCGTCTTGGTGGCCGATATGCTCAACTTGCTGGTGGTTGGACCGCTCAAAGTGCTCGATTCGACTTTCTCGCTCCGCCAACACTTCTCTTGTACGTTCCAGGCTTGCTCGGAGTTCTGAGCAGGCCGATTCAGCGAGATCGAGCTTACTTTGCCCTTTTGCCAGCACACGCAATTCTTCCTGTCTCTGCTCGCATATGAGCTCCAGTTCCGCAATCCGCTCCGAAAACTTGGCTTCTCTGTCGTCCATCGCTTCTTCCAGTTCGAGATACTGTTCATGATTCCTCTTGACCTGATCACTGTACGCGATTTGCAATTCGGCAATCTGCCCATTCAAATTTGCAGATTCTCTGGTGCGGGCGTCTCGCTCCGTCTTGAGATCTTTCTGCAATGTTGAGTATCTGACTTCTTGCTCGTTCAAAAGGGAGGTCAACTCCGCATTGAGCTCGACCTCTTTTGCGAGATCCTGCTGGATGGACTCGAGAAGTGCACACGCTACAGTCGCTCGCTCCTGTTCTTGTTGAGCTTGTTGAAGTTGCTTTTCCAGGTTGCAAAGTGCTTCACTGCAGGATATCAGAGTTCCATTCTGACTATGGGAATGCAGCTCTCCTTGAGGCGGAGTCGGTGACTGGTCCTGCGGTTCCGATTGGGTTGCCCTGTTGACGTGATCGTTCGGCGAAACTTGCCCTATGGCTTGAGTTGTCTGTTCTCGGCTCTCTGCCGAATGTCTCTCTTCGCTTTGTCGCTGCAGCGCCGTCTTGAGAGTCTGACAATGACCGTGCATGATGTCTAGCTCGGTAGTGATTGATCGGATTTCGGCTTGAAGTTGCTGACGGACTGGAAAGTCGCGTTAGAGTGACACAGTTGACTGTGGTAAGAGGAACTCACCTTTATTTTCCCTCTCACGCGCGTAGAGTTCCAGCCGGATATCGACATCCCTTGCATCTCGCATGTGCCTCTCATTGTCTTGGCGCAGCTCTTGCGCGACTCTTGCTTCATTTTGGAACATCAACTCCCATTTTTCTGCCTTCGCTCTCTCCTCTTCGCTTTCCCGTTGTTTCGCTTCAAAGCGGATTTGTAGATCCTGTAATTCCTCCTGTATGTTGTTCTTGGCTCTTGGATCTACGATCGCGATTTCGTGCTCCTCTTGTATGTTGTTCTTGGCTCTTGGATCTACTTCCGCCAGGAGCACGGAATCGCGATCGTAGATGGGTGGTTGACCGGAATCCAGGCTCCGTTGCAGCTCCAAGGTTGGTCCGGCGATTGGGGAATGCGTCTCTTGACGTGTGTACCTGGATCCGGCGGTGACACGTTGATCGTCTTGAGTAGAAGTAGACATTTCTGCTTCATGCCTCGTCATCAATTGCTCGCACAAGGTCTTCCACCCATCCCGTTCCGCACAAAGCACTTGTAGGCGTCGTTCGTGCGCTGTAAATACGGCCTGAGCCGCCAGTTGAATATGTGACAAATCTTTATCTTTTGCTTGATTTGGTGGCGTACCGTTGGGCGACGTAGTCTTGCGCTGGCTTTTGGTTGTATCCGGTGTGTGATATATCGTATCGTGCCCTTGACTAGGGACGAACGGATAGATGACTTGAGCAGATACCGAGTAATCTGAACTATCATCAAGAGTTATGACCTCCATTGTAGGCGGTAAATGTTGATGCTTTGAGTCCTGCGTTGAGGATCCAGGCGATGGAGGTGGCGTGGTCATGTCCGCTGCGCCCAATACCGAAGGCGTTGTATTTTGATGGTATTCGATATCTGTAACATTCACCGACGTCTCGAATGTTTTAGGGCAGGCCGGCACGCCCTTACACGCGCTGGGTGACGGGGCAAATGACCGAGACGAGACGGAGCGGCGGATACTCGGCCCGACTGCCGAAATACTGGTCGTGCGGACCGGAGCAGTCATGCTACCGAAGACGTCGGCCATGGGTCCATTGGGCTTGACATCTAGCGAAGCTTCGACAGAGAGAGATGGAATGCTTTGTATGATACGCTGCCCGAACCCTTCCGGATATACCATCGAAGCGTCTGCGGGTTTCTTCAGGACAGGACTCTGTGCGGAAGACTTTGCAGATCTGTGCCCTTCCATTGACGAAGGGGAGATCAAGGCATGGCCAAGGATAGGCGAGATTTCGGATTCCAGTCTAGCGTCGGACTGTTGAAGAGATCCGGATCTTGTTGAAGAGCGGTCGTTCGACCGCGAATCCAAACAATACGTATCGCGTGAAAAGAACCGCACTGAGAACCAGCGAGATAGCGACAAATGTTGAGTGCGGATGCGGCATCGAATTATCGAGATACGCTTACCTGATTGCCCAGATCCAGGCGTTTTGGAATCCCGCATGATCCCCTTGGCGGCCAACAACTGCTTCGTTACCGGCGTTCCGCTCGGTAGGGGTTCCATCGGTACAATAAAGCTCAAGACCTCTGGAAATGCAGACATATCGGATATGGAAGGGATTGGCGACTCTTGGCTGGCCGGTGGTGAGAGTAAGGCAGACGGCGCGATATGATGGGATACAGAAGATGACCGGGAGCGGCTCGTATCATGCAAGGATTTGCGCGCGGAGGAGGACTTGCGACGTGCATGCTCAGATCCCGAGTCCTGTGGCGTTCCTGTCGAGCGTACGTCAGCATCTAGTGCAGAGTGGTACACTGATATCCATAAGCATACCTTTATTACCTCGGCTTTCTCGTTCCCTTATATGTTGTGCCAGTTTGATGCCCCTCTCACCGAGGACACTTATTCGGGAAGTGTGATGATAGCCTTCTGCGTTGGGGGAAACCTGGGGATTCGAAGGCGTAACGTAGCCAGATTCACGAGGCTCTCTGAGGATGAGGGAATCGTACGTTGTGCTTGTTTCGACATCCGGACATCCATCGATGCCTGTCATTGAGGTGCTTGCAAGTTGAATCTCGGTCGTGGAGCAGTGCTGAAGGGCAGATCGCGAGGCCGGCGAGGGCGGATAGAAGTGCGGTATGCCGGCATCATGAAGATCGTCCATGGTGGCGACTAGATGATCGCGCACTGTGTAGGCGGGAGGCAGCGTGTGATGGGATCGGATGTAGGTATGACGGAAGGAGCGAGTGATAGATAGACAGTGCTTGAACCGGACCTGCTGTTGATTGTTTACTTTGTGCCGAGCGGGAGCGGGCGGGAAGGATTATCATGTGCAAAAGTGTCTTTTTACCCTGAATCTCGTGGGCTTTTCTGGCCCTTTTATTCCGCTGACTGATCGACCGGGGGGCGCAGTACTCGGCTCGGCTCGGCGGGGATGATGACGGAGCGAAGGTCACCTGGCGCACGGCGATCGCAGCCATCGTCGTCGTTCCCTCGCAGTCAGTCGCCGGTCGGCACAGAACATCACCGGCCGAATTACAGAGCGAACGCCAGATTCGCCCCCGTCCGCACACGCTACTGACATCGCCAGCCGCGCCCGCGTGAGCTACTTTCCCCATCATGGCAGCCACTCCCGGTGCTTCGGGCCCGACGCATCTCGTCGCGGATGAGGCGCCGCACGAACAGTTCCCGTTCCCGATAGCGACCGGACCATCTGTCCCTCGCACGAGTCGGCTGGGAGATTCAACACACAGTGGCTCCCGAGGCAAGACGCTCTACATCCTTCTGCCCGTCTTTGTGATTCTCGCCACATTGCTCGTCCTTCTCCTCGTCTTCCTGATCGGCATCATCTACAACAAGCGAAGGAGAGGTATTCGCCTCGTCGAAGACGGTGGGCCTCTCGATCTGTCCCGCAATGATGGCGTGATCGGCGAAGGCGGTATCGAGGGAGTCGAAAGCCGATGGCTCGAAGAGGTTTCCGAAGATGTTAGGCAGGGATACGCAAGGGCAAAGGGTGAGTAGCGCACCCCGATCGCCTCTGACCGCTCAGATCTCTGAAATGCATCTGACTCTGCTTTTATTCGGATAGATTACCAACTACAATACCCTCCTTCCTCGTTGGCTACGGACATCACGCTGTCACAGTTCCTTTCAATTCAAGAAAAAGGCGTATCGGCATGGTGCTTTGAACCCGACTATGAATCAAATCCGTCAATGTACGTCGAGTCCCGCACCGAAATCACGTTTCTGGCCGATGGCCCTGGAATGGCTATGCGCGAAGGCGGCGCCAATACCGTACTGGCGAATCTGCCTATACCAAAGATCAACGAAGTCTATTACTTTGAGGCCAAGATATACGAGAAACTGCCAGCTACGGAAATCGCAGTTGGGCTCGCCACCAAACCTTACCCGAGCTTCAGGATGCCTGGTTGGAATCGGATTTCTGTCGGTTACTTTTCCAGTGACGGCTTCAAATGCCACAACTACCCTTTCACAGCCGCATCGCACGGACCGTCACTCAACGAAGGCGATGTCTTGGGAGTAGGCTATCGGCCACGCACCGGTACCGTATTCTTTACCAAGAACGGGCGCAAACTAGAGGACTGCTACACCGGCCTCTCGGCGTTCAACATGTTTCCCGCCGTCGGCTCCAACGGCGCTGCTACCGTTCATGTCAATCTTGGTCAAGCTGGTTTCGTCTTTATCGAAGCCAACGTCAAAAAATGGGGTCTAGCTCCCATGGTCGGCACGCTTGCGCCCCCTCCGGCGTATGGCTCCGAACGCGGCAGTATACTTCTAGATGCCGGCTACGGTGTACCTGGGGCCAGCCACATCGACACTGTAGGAAGCATGGCCAGAAGATTGATCGAATCAGGGACTCCAGCATCCTTCACTGGTAATAGGACAGGAGAATCGACTACACCGGCATATGGCTCACAGCCTATTCCAGGGACCGGCAACATCGCACGGCATCTCGGACGTCGTCGAACAAGCTCTCGGCGCGATCGCCGCTTCAGTGGATCTCTCGGCGGCAACGAATTCTCCCTCCCCAACCATCCGTCCCCGCTGCGCGAAGCGGAAACCGAATCTGTCAATGGCCAAGAAGCTGAGGCCCGGTTTGCGTCCGCTCAGGACAATCAGCAACCGAGGTATCACTCGCCGACCGATCAGCCCGAATTGACACGAACATTCCCAAGCGTGGTGGGAGAAGAAGACGAAGCCGCCTCGTATGAAGACTATCACTCCACTCGCTCACATCGCACGACATCGTCGCGAGCGAGTGTCTCCTCTACTGCTCAAAGTCCATCCGAAGAGCGCAATCGATATACCGCCTATCATGATGATGCTGACGACACAACCGATGGTACGCCGGAAGGGCAGATGTACGATGGGTCGCGACACAGTCCCGGTGGCTCACCCTTACCTCACAATCCTCCAACTCCGAATGTCCTCGATATATCTTTGCGATCTCTTCACCGACATCAAGAATCGCCCTCGTACTTCGGAGGCAGAGCGAATAGAACCCAAATGGATTCGTCTGCGAATGTCGCGAGATCAGAAGAGCGTAGACGCAGACGTGCTGCTCGGCAGCTGGACAACGCTCGTAACGACGGCCTAGAGGCCAGGCTTCAGGCTCTCGTCTCTGGAGTGTTTGGACAACAGAGTGATCATCCACCTCCAGGTTACTCGCCCCTCGATCCAAACGTCTACTCCCGTGAGTTCATCTGCTTTTCACAATGGTGTTGCAGTAATTTTGACCACTCTGCTTTTGGACGCACAGAGGGCGTACCGACGGACCTGCCACCGGAAATCATTTCGCGCGCGTTTGAGGAGTAAGTACATATCAAGTGCATGCTAGCATATGATGGTTGTTCACGCGCAAGACTCACCTCTTCAGGCCGAGGTCCTCCAATGAGGAATCTCGGAACGTGCGTTCGGATACAATTTGGAATCGCCTGTTTGCGCATCGCTGACAGAAGCGCGATCTCAGAATGAAGAGTACCTGTAAAAGTTAGCGGTTGTATGCCAATTGACACTCTACATTTGCACCATTGTATATTCTCGATTATCCACACCAACCTCATGTTTTCAGGTGTCCCTCCCGTGACCCTTTGATTGATATGCTGCCCATAATAATTTACAATGAGCGTGTATGCCATAGGCCCTCAACGCCCTCAAGATCAGGGCGCCACATAGCGCGTTTGGCAGATGGCTTAATCAAGGCCTCGGCACCGTATCGTCGTGCTCGCACAACAGGCTGACGGATTCCGCATGTCATCAGGCTTGCTCCGTTGGTCACCATCGACCGCACGACAAAAGTCTCGGAGGAAGCTAAAAGCTCCTGATAGTGCAGGGGTGAGGACGACACAACGTTACAAACGACGAAGTTATGATGGTCTTTCCGCGAAAGAGGCAGAAGTGGTGACGAACGACGACGATGACTGACTTAAAAAGACGAAGCGCGACCAGCTTTGCAACCGACGCGCCAAATAATAAGAGAAGCCAAGCTTGCATCGCGCAGTACTGACTTGAGAAGATTGAAATCAGCGCAGGGAGTTTAAAAGCTGGTTCAGACAGATGGCATCAAGAATGCAGGAAAAAGCCAAACTCACGCATCTTCGCAACGTAATGTCAAGAAACGACAGTGAGCGGTCGGAAGGGATGAATGAAATTCCAAAGGAGTCGACAATCGATCATCGATTGAAGCAATGAGTGATTGATGGAAGAAGACTGGAATCGACTCGCTTTAATCAATTCCAAAATTGCAGTGCTTGTGCAGAGCCAACAGGCAATCTCCCGCGTAACACATTACGCGTGAAAGATCCCACAAGCCCCGCTTGAAATTGTGTCTTGGCTCTATCAGAATAGAGCATATCGGCTTGTATAGAGCGGTCTTTTGACATTCTACCGCCGTAATGAGACTCCAGATATCTGGCCACGAGCGGGGTATTCGTCTATGTATCTCACGCAAGTTGTTCGTCAGATGACAGAAATGTAGCGAGCAGTAAATACTACACGAGCTGATGGATATCCAGCGTTGCCGCCAAAGCCAATGAGCATCCAACTTACTGGCATCAACGACTTTCGTCATGGCCTCAAGCCTCTTACGGAGCTACTGTTGGTCTGGAAAGGCCCAAGTGACGTGACCCTGCTAATGAGTAACGACTAAGTTTCTGTATGTCCGCAAAGTTGTATAGTTACAAGCATACAGTCAAAAGTGTAGTGACACCCAGGTCATGTAGCGCAACTCCAGCCAAGTTGAAGCACGGCTTCGGTAACACTCACTCCAGACATCCGCCTAGACCTGATCATGCTTCGAATCGGACTCTTTGTTGAAGTAATGATGACGCTGAGACCCTTGTAACTTTGACTGGCCTTGCCAGATGGTTATAGATATGGCCAATCTCTCTCTCTCTCTCTCTCTCTCTCTCTCTCTCTCTCTCTCTCTCTCTCTCTCTCTCTCTCTCTCTCTCTCTCTCT
>JAMALG010000091.1:0-70037 GCA_023628115.1 Naganishia sp. PT2105A-2 | reverse complement strand
TTCTCACTTTGTACGAGCACCTAATAGATCAGACATTTCTGCTCTGATTCTATTAGGTGAGTCTCTTGACTGTTAGAGGTGACTTCATATATTCAAAAGACATTTCTGCCAAGTACAAATTTTCATTTTCCGCCAGAACGTAATGTGATCATGTCTCATTAGCAAGGTATCGCGATAACTTCGCGGATAGAGAATGTAGGAGTAGTCTTTTGCGATGTCCTCATGATATGGCGTATATCTATCTCACGCCGCTCTCGCTTTCGCTCTCTGCTTTTGTAGCGCCTGATCTTTTGCTTTGTCGCGTGGTATATGTTGTTTAGCGTTGGAATGTCCAGTGAGAGTTTCGCAGTTGCGAAGGACTCCGCCTCGTAGCAAGCGGTCAAGCTTACAAGCTGGATGGGAAAAGCTGGTACTTTGATCCGTCACTTCGGATGAAGTTTCTGTTGTGCGTTTAGACACGATCGATATACGTAGCGAAGCTCTATAGATTGTTCTCCTGCGCACTACTGTTTCGTCTCGGCAAGTGAGATGTTGCGCTTTTGCATTGTTGGTCCACTTGCTCGCGAAATTCAATAGACAGAGATGCAGGCACTACAATGGCAGATTTGCATCATTGAGGATGATTATCGTCATTTTTCAAAGTAGTGGGTTGGAAGCGGTCTTGAGATCAAGATCCAGAGTAATGCTAGTGACAAGGTATAGAGATCCGACTGCACCTTATCACGAATGCGATCGCCTTGCTACTATCATCGTTTGCAAGCGAAGTGCTCCAAGTAGCTAGTCCTCAAGATCTTTTGCTACCCGCTCTGCCTTATAGTCGCAAAGGACTCAAAAGTGAGAACAAGAAGGACATCTACTTAAGATATAATCTGAACTGTAGCTAAGATTACTAATAGAATCAGAGCAGAAATGTCTTTTGAATATATGAAGTCACCTCTAACAGTCAAGAGACTCACCTAATAGAATCAGAGCAGAAATGTCTGATCTATTAGGTGCTCGTACAAAGTGAGAATGTAGAGAATAAAGTGCTTATATATCTGACTGTAAGACCAATCGAGTATAGTGATACGTTACCTCGATAGACTGTTCATCAGTAGCGCGATTGAAGCGCAAAAGATTGACGCGGCCTTTGGCAGTGACGTGGTGTTCAAAGTCGTTTATTTCCGACAATTACAGTAGCTAGACTGGTGTTGCTAAAAATCAGGCGAGTTTCAACCTTGAGGATCCTCTATGAGATATGGGGAAGGGACTTTTTTGAAGTCTCAGAAGCGTGAGGCGATGCAGCTCCGAGAATTCAGAACATCGAAGCATGAAAGCCAAAGGTGTTCTCGACTTGCTTCGAGCTATCGGCTTGGTCATCATGACAGGAAGTGACATTTGATACCGTTGCTGATCCGGATGCAATAATTCAGTTCCGTAGCAGTCACGGCTACAGTGAACGTTACTACGTGAGGCGCGTAGTGGCATCCGAGAGTATTGGAAAGGAAGTCGCGAGCGCTAATTGCCGCGGATAACACGCGATCGTTATGTGCGCATACGCTGAAGCTGCCAAGTCTTGTTCGGTCACCACTCGGTTCCCTATGACTCTCAGCCTTGCAGCATTTTGCGCATAGAGACGTTTTCATTCTGCTGCTCAAGTCCATATCTGCAACCCCTTGAGCTTGTGATGTATTACCAAATCGGGAATGTCGATCTTCAATGCTGCAAATTTTGAGATTGATTACATTGAGCTCCAGTCATCGCGTGAGACGTGTGACGCTCATCAGTAGCCGTAGCCGCGCAGCACTGCATTGCTCTCTTTCTACTACGATCTAGCAGGAATTGTCGGGAGTTGATTTTATTCATCCCGCCACTAAGCTTATTCTCAAAGCGAGGCTACTTCTGACGGACTAACGCACACCACTTTCTTTGACTATTCTGGCTTTTTTGCCGTGGAGCATTATGGAGCATTATAGGTGAAAATCAAATCCTTGATTAACGAATTACAATGTTCTATTCACCAAAGAAATATCGGAACTCTATCAGTTGTCGACAAGCCGTCCGCAAGAGCATATCTACCGCATCAAGCGCTCAGTTGCAATCAACCGATTTTGCAGAAGTGCCATCAGACAAGAAATCGTCTTTGCGGAACGCATGAACACTCGAGAATGTTATACCTGCATCTTACATCAACTCGAGCTGAAGCGATACATATATCAAAACTGGCTGAAATTGGCACTACAAGAAGACAGGTACTCGAAAGTGAGGTTCTTGAGATCTGAGGCGTCGGTTGGCTACTGTTTGTGTGTTAAATTAGACCAAATCTATGAACATGACCAGTGTCTGCCCAACAACAAGAGTACATGCAAATACCCCCAATGGCTATCGCTTGACAAACGATATACTTGGCATTTAAGACTCTTTCTAGAGCTGATCATGATGTTTAGCGAAATCTTTGCTGTCGCCAATCATGTCGTATAGCAGGTGAGAGCTTCTGTGACTGCGCTCGATCATTTGACATAATTCAAAATCCAGTCTCCTTCAAATTCGGCAGTATATAACAAGAAGCAAATCGTTCTTGGGGGACTACAAGATGTTTGAGTCCGAGGCAACAATCTCCCTGATTCTCACATATTGCCTGGAGGAGAGTAGCATAAATGGCGTCGGAAAGGAATGAACACTTTCCTTCAAAAGAGATCTTACAGTCCGCTAATCAACGCACATACATATTGATACGATAGCTCATGACAATTTTCGGGAAAGGATACATAGATAAGACACGGAAAATCTAAAAAGCTTCGTGACCCAAGCGCCCGGGGAAATGCTTCGCAAGGCGCAATCTCTGGGCAAACAATGTGTTTTGGGAGAACTTATGGCCTATCGCACGCAATTAGTCTTGATCTAGGAAGGTCATCTTGAAGTCCGCGCGTGTACGGCGCTGACAGCAGCTAGCCCAACTAGTATGTATGCGACTGTTTTCCATCTTATATCTTAGCTAGATATCCTTCTGATTTCGCCGTCTGATCTACCTCCAAGTCCGAAGCACTCTTTCGACGCAAGATATATTCAGGACTAGCTGTACTTGGGTCTCTATTTGAGGGGACAACAGTAGTGAGTGAACGATTGCATTTATCACTAACGTATGCGGAACCCTTAACAACGGCATCACCTATTCGAGAGCAGTCGAAATTGTGAAGTCGTGAGGTGATGAAACCTCGAAACTCTGGAGTATCGGAGCATAAAAAGCGAAGGTGATTGACGATGACGGAGGGTTCATCAGACATGCTTCAAATTGTGACGCTTCATGTCATCATATAATTTGGTTGTCACCAATCTGAGTGAATGATCCAGGTCCTAGCACAAGTTTACTACCTTGTGGCAAGGCTCTCCAATTTAGAAATTCTGCTCAACACAGCAGTGCACTTGCTGGATTGAATGGCTGCATGCATTTTGGCTGTTCGCATCAAACCGGAAAACGAATCATGACCTGTTCTAGGCAAGAGTATGACCGCTGAGGAGGATTTACCTTCGGAGACTTGGTCATACTGTCGGGGTGGAGGTGTTTGAGAGGAAATTTTTTTTTGCGAGTTGGCGCCGAAAGCTACAACCCAACGTGACATCTACAACCAACGTGACATCTGTAACGCAACTTCCGCGAATTGTGACAGACCACTCCACTATACGCTGATTCCACATCTCTTGTATTGTACGATGTACGTTGATAATATGAAAAATGTTTCGCTGTCGACGGAATCTAGCAGTGTACAGGACGAACAATTTCTCGAGGAATTCTCCAGATATTCTTGGCCTGCAGTAAACGATCAGGAATGCAAGAACAAGAATATCTGGCCAAGTCCGAGAAAACATGGGTGATTTTGCGAAAGCAATCAAACCGTACATCCGATACATGCACAGGGGATTCTCGGGCTGAGGGCATTTCCACGCACCTTCAAGGCGCGAAAACAGAGTCGACAGAAATGTCCGAATTCACCGTGGATACTCCAATAACTCTGGCGAGCATGCTGAATGACGTCAAGTCTAAAAGGACCATGGGCGATCACAAAGGTACAATGATGGATGACAGCGTCTCATCTTGGTCGCGAACACTGCAGCAGCACCGTCACGGCGATAAGCAAGTCAGTTGCTTCTCTATCCTTAAGTTCATATATATCGCAAAAATTCGTATCATTTAAGCTTTGACTTCTATCTTGTCGATGATTGCAATCCACGTAATCTCCCGGGACCCACCGTTGTCTCTCGCGAGGGGAGACGGACGCACGACCAAGAGGACGGATGTGAAGAATATTGCGCCGAGGATAAATGAGCGCATGCTGCGTAGCTGGAGTTTGCCTCTATATCAGTTCCCGAGGAGCGTGAGCATCAGAGCTGTTACATATCCTCACAGGCTTAGAGGTCGAACGGGGATCCATGCAGCGTGTTGATCATGACACGAGGACGTGGCGGACTGCTGACATGCTTGCTGCCAGGGGACGCTGACAGGTCAGCTGTTTCGCCCGATCTGATCTCACGAGAACTTATACGCGGGCCAAGGCTGTTTGTGTGGCCTTGTTGGGATCAGCCTGGGATCGTAATAGGTATTCTGAAATCAAGGCAAATCGACCTTGATACGACCAGGATCGACAAGTACCCGCGACGCCGACTGTTTCTCGAGAATTCACTCATGTCTCACTTGATCGGCTTGACTCATAGCTCTACTCTCGGTAAAAGATCACAGCAGGTTGACGTTAATGGTTTCAAGTCCTGTCTTCCACCACATTGCAACCTGTTCCCCCGCCCAGACTCTATTAGGCAAACATGTATCTACACCTTACCCTGCACGCGCCGGCGCCATAACCGGTTCAGGTCTCGCTTTGCGATTGAGGAGAGCCTGACTTGCAGCAAGTTACAGGGCGTTGTCATTTTCCGAAGTCCCATCTGAGCGATCTCTCTTAGTGATGTGGTGTAGCATTGCCTCGAGGTGAGTTTCTTACGGAGAGCCACCGCTGAGCGCTGTCGCTAAGTCGTAAAACGTCGATTGCCCGTGATAGACGTGACACTGTGAGTACCCAGCTGAGGACTCCTCTTGATGTTTACACGTTGGTCATCTTTGATGATATCGAGTACGTATAGCGAGTACAGTCTAGCGCTATCTGCCACCTCAATCCGGCTTTCGGCAAACACTATCTACATCCAATTGCTTGTCGACAATTTGCCGGACTGCTGAGAGGATTGGGACTCTCTTCATAAGGACTATTTCAGTGACATCTAGAATGCTCCTGGAATTCGCTTTCATCAAGACGACTAGCCAAAATCAGCGCAGTATAGACCTCAGACATGGATGCTTATCGTGCTTCAAGGCGTTGCGATCAGGCGATGGCAAGGGTAGGCACGGCTTCCGGCTTTGAGCGGAGGGTACCAGCATTAAGGTAAAGATTGTGCATCTTCCAATTCAAATACCCTGCATAGGATACCAGGCTGATGACGGACAGCCGTGACCTCTATATCTACGAGCGAGAAAGAGGTAAAATGTTATCGATGGCAGGTACTGCACCACAACAACCACCGGACCTCCGGTACTCCGCTGTCATTTCTAGACCCCCACTTCCAGAGATGGCTCGCAACACGATGATCTACGGTATCTACGTCACAGCTGTCTAGAGCAGGGTAGCAGGGTCAGGTGCTCAGAAAGTGGGATACCGGGGAAATAGGTTAGAACGCAAAGTATCAATCCCCTTAGCGCTCCCTTGAAACCTTCTACTTCCCTCACAGGCAATAGCGTCTATTCTAGACAGATGAAACCTAACTCCCAGGTTTGATGCTATCTACCATCATGGAGATCGCAAACACCTCAACTCAGGAATGATCCCCACCTCACATTTGGCCTCGCAAATTCGTGACGATCGGTCCCCCGAAAACCGTTCCCACGCATGTCATCTTCAGATTGAGAAGCAGAATGGTCTATTATCATGAACTTCTATAAGTTGTAGTCGCCGTCCAGGCTCGTCGCGCCGCTACCCGTGACAATCCGATTCCAATCTCCACTCTTTCCGCCTTCTTTACGCGTCACCATAAGATCCTGGATGACCATCTCCTTGCCAGCGACCGCCTTGACCATATCCCAAACCGTGAGCAGCGCACTCGACGCTGCCGTTAACGCCTCCATCTGTATCTGAATAAGCAATGGGCAGAGCACGCTAAACCGCTCGACTTACCTCCACACCTGTTTTGCCTTCGCATTCGGCAACGGCTTGAACGCACACGTAGCCCCCCTCTTTCTCCGACGCATCGGGCGGATCATGCTCCGCGGCCTTGAGCTTGAAATTGACTTTAAGATCGGTAAGCCCAATAGGGTGACATAGCGGTATCAATTCGCTCGTGCGCTTTCCGGCCATGATCCCAGCGATCCTGGCTGTCCCAAGCACGTCACCCTTCTTGAACGATGCAGGAATGTGTGCGAGAATATCGTACGCCGCAGGCGGAAGGTAGATCCTGCCCGTTGCCGTGGCGCGACGGGTCGTGACGATTTTGCTGGAGATGGATACCATGGAGGCTCGACCCGACGAGTCGAGATGCGTTAAAGTTGGAGACGCCGGTCCGAAGGCTTCCTTCAGCGGTCTCCCGTTATGTTGATGTCGTACATGTCCTATGATCGTAGGCGTATTGCGAGATGCGTGATTATTCTGTTGACTTAGTCCCTTTAGTACAATAGGAATGATTTGTACACTCGAGCGTTGATAAGCTCGTGTCGTTGTTCTCGATGTTGCTGACGTTGATACAAAGATGTTGTTCGGACTTCCTGCCGTGCTGTGAAGGCTCCGTAAGATCATTTCTGGTTTCCATGAGAACTACTCACCACGACTTGCTTGACCCTTTCCACCGAAAACGACGTCCACAAAATACAAAACCAATAATACACCGACGATTGCCCAAGACGGAAGTGCGGAACGCATCAACCTCCAATCATAACCATACTCCTATTCTGCATCCCTGCCAACAGATCCATACCTGCGTGTTTCGCCTTTTTGTTGCCTACCGCTACGGAAATGACGTCCAGTAGCTGCTCGTTGACCTGCTTCGGGCTTGACGCGGTCGATGTTGAGGCATTTCGCATCACATCGCGCAGCGAGACCTCGGTATTGTCAAACAGGCACACCTGGATATCGTTCATCGGATCAGCATGCTGTGTATGTTGAGATATAACGGAGCGGCGTACCTTGAGATGGCCATCAGCGGTGATCCGCAGACGATTGCAAGTGCCGCAGAAATGGTCGCTCTGCGAGACTGTCAGACCGTGCCCAATCACGTAGCAAAGAAGCAAGACATACCATGCTGCTGATGAATCCGATCTCGCCTTTCCATCCTTTTACCTTCCAGCGCTTGCTTGTGCCATCGCCATCCTCGTTCGCCAGCTGCATAACGTTATTCTCTCCGAATTCTCTCTTGATTACGCCCAGAGCCTCATCGTAAGGCACCATTTCGTCCTTATCCCACTTGTTGCCGCTGAACGGCATGAATTCGATGAAACGTACACTGATCGGATGGTGCTGCGTCAAGCGAACGAAATCCGTCAATTCTGACAAGTTGGTGGATCGCGTCAAGACGTTGTTGATCTTGACTGATTGCAGTCCGGGCTGCCATTCGGATGATGCTGATGGTCGAAGAAGAGAGAGTGCGGTGTCGAGCGACTTCATGACAGCAGAATGACCTTTCCGGCGTGTTATCCGCTCAAACTTTTGCTCATCCAGCGTGTCAAGACTGTACGAATGCGTTAGTTTTAGAATACAGCTATACTTGGGTCCATGACTTGCCTTAGATTGAGATGCGTCAACCCGCTCTGAACCAGTCCTTCAAGTTTCCGATGCAACGCCAGGCCATTGCTGGTCATGCATATCTTGTTCAATCCGTCTTGTCGCAATTGATTCATCTCCTGGATGAGCTCGCGCAGGCCTTGACGAAGAGTCGGTTCACCGCCAGTCAAGCGAATTTTGTTAACGCCTTGAGATACGAACAACTTGGCCAGATGAGCAATTTCAGAATTTGTCAAGATGGACTCGGAAGGCGTCAAGGGCAGACCGGCTGCCGGCATGCAGTAAGTGCCTGATGAATCGAAAACTAAGCACGGAGCAAACGGAACGCTTTGTCAAGTTGGCGAACTTACATCTGAGATTACACCTCTCGGTCAGACTGATTCTCAGGTAGGAGTGATTTCTGCGATACTTGTCCGTCAGGGCATGTCGACCCGTACGTGTCCGTGTCGTAAGCGATTTCATATTCGCCATCTCGTATCGATCCCCGGCCGACGATATATCATGGCTTAGAACACTAACGGCGAAAGGGCTGGGATGAAGCAAGTCGTGCTGTGCGAGCTTAGCCTGAGACGGCAAGGCTTTTCGTCAGCGATAACTGAAAGGAAAGGCTTCTGCAAGACTGACCCTGATATGACTCCGATACTCCGCAGAGCCTCTCCGAACGTCCTTGGCTTGCAAATCGACAGCACTGTCGAGATCGACAAAGACTGGATCACCTTGGCGATCGCTCTGCAACGCTGCTGCTGGAGCATGACGTGAAGATGTCGGATTCGGTTTCGAACGCCAAAGCGAGGTCGACAAATTCCGCGTCAGGCGGAGCGAACGTGGAGCGGCGAATGCGCGTTGAGCGCCGGACGATACCAACATTGCGTCGGTATGAGAGTGTCGTACGAACGGCTGCGCGGAGAGATGCAACGGGACAGGACTCGACTTGAAAAGAAATAGTTGCACCAACCAACCACAACGAGGCAAGCTATCTCCTACAGTATACTCACCTCTAAATGTCAGTCAGCCTGGTATCAAGGTGGAGGCACCATCTATTATCGGCGCGGCCCCTAACCGAATCCGATGACCGGATGACACGCGACGAGGACGGAGATCGGGGCCAATCATGCGCGGGCTTTAGCAGTGGTCGAGCATATCGAGGCTGCATGGACCATTACCTCTATAGTCAAAAAGCCGACTGTCGGGAAAGCTGACTACGGAGCATTATATGACCCGCGGAATGGGTGAGAACCATGCGCAAGGCAGCCGGCATGACTGGCTATCCCCGTTATACTACCGCGCGGTAAATCGCTACAACTTCCTAGACGATAAAGCCCTTGGCGACACCGACTTCCGCATTGATGACACTGCTCGTTGCAGCTCCCAACCGCACATTGTCCACCAGCGTCACAAACTTGACATCCAGCACATTGCATTTTCGGATTCTTCCTACACTCACGCACGCGCCGTTCTCGAGATCGCGGTCCAGTCGCGGCTGTGGGCGGTCCTGGGCTTCGTGGTAGACGATGGCCCGTTTTGGAGCGGAAGGCACCATGCCCGGAAGGGACTGTTCAATCTGCTGTGCCTCGCAGACGTACGCTTCCAGTGCTGACCGGATCTCTTCCACCGAAGGCGCGGGTTGTCGAGCAAACTTGATAGAGACACAGGCGAGATGACCGTCGATGACGGGCACACGGTTGCAGTGCGCCGATACGGTCAATGGCGAGGAGGCGTGGTATTCGAATCCGGTTTGATCCGGGAGGACGCCGCCGAGAATTTTTGAAGTCTCCCATTCAATCTTTTCCTCTTCCGAGCCAATGTAAGGCACAACATTGTCGATAATGTCCATACTCGATACACCTGGGTATCCAGCACCGGAAATCGCCTGAAGTGTGGTAACGAGCACCGTCTGAAGCGGACCAAAGGCTCGTTCAAGCGCGGCAAGCGGCACGACGAGACCGGTAGTGGAGCAATTGGCATTGGTGACAATGTATCCCTTTTCCAGGGACAGCGTCTTGCGTTGGTGCGGAACGACCGAGAAGTGATCCGTGTTGACGAGCGGGACCATGAGCGGAACGATGGGATCCCTTCGGTACGATTTTGCGTTCGAAAAGACGACGAGTTCCGCCTGCCGAAGTGCCGGCTCGATAATGTCCGCCACGTCCGAATCCAATCCACTAAAGATAACGGCGCATTCCCGCATCCCAGGTGCGTCGACCGCGCATTCCTGCACGATCTTGGTGGCAATGTGATCAGGGATCAAGGTTTGCTGTTTCCATTTTGTGACTTGTGCGTATGGTTTGCCTGCTGATCGGGACGAAGCGGCGAGGACGTGGATTTCAAAGTACGGATGGTCCGCAAGGAGCTGGATGAAGCGCTGTCCGACGGTACCTGGAATTCGAGGCGGAAGTATGAGCGATGGCATCACTGACGCCACAAATTACATACCGGTGGCGCCGAGGATGCCCACCTTGAGCTTGATTTGGGGGACTTGTGTAAGAACAGACATGACGATGTATGGGATATGTTGACGACAGTGATACAACGCGAGTCTTCACTTTGTGTAATAATTAATAAGGATGAATCGTTGACTGTTCCGTCAGTGAGCAGTCGATCGCTCCTGCTTTTCGATCAGCATCCGCTACTCTCTTGATTTTCGCCCGAATCCCGATCCGAAAGCTTTCGACATGGCAGCTTGCCGCCTCTCATCAGAGCGATACTTCAAACGGGCTTCGGCTTACATGAAGCAGAGTGGGACCCTTTTTTTATCTGAGAAGCACGCCGGCCAAAGCGGTCCCACTCATCGTCCCACCGCGCATAGTTTTACTCCAAAGTGCCAGCGGTGTTGGCAGTTTGACCATTTTCATATTCAGTTCCCCAATCCGGCGGCCGCTCGACTCTGGCCTGAACGCGTCGAGATGCGTGCGGGTCGCGTCAGCTGTCGCGTCCATCGAGTGATATCATTCAGCTTATCATTCTAAATTCCATCAGCGCGGCACATGAAGCAAAGTCACAGCGATCGCCCATGCCTTTGCTTGTCGTCGCCACCGGGATCGTAAAGACAAGACCATATCGGGAGGTGGCAACAGAGGTTCATTCGCACGCTTCCATAGAACGCACGCGACTCAGATACGACGAGGCCTGGCACAATGGCAACCCAAGAATACGCCCAGGATCCGAACGGCGAGATGGGAATGGAGGATGAAGAAGGTCTCATCATGGCTCCTATGCTAGTTAGCAAGCTACAGGTCAGTCACATAGATGTTCCCCCTGGTCTTCTCCTGACTCTTCGTATCCTTTTCTCGTCTCTCTGTTGCACGGTATCGCATCTAGGAAGCAGGAATCTCATCATCAGACACCAAAAAACTATCAGATGCCGGTTTGCATACTGTCGAAGCGGTCGCCTTTACACCAAAGAAGACGTTGTGCACGATCAAGGGCATAAGCGAGGCCAAGGCAGATAAAATTCTGACGGAAGGTGAGCGACTCGGCTCCCTGCACGACACCTTCGCTGCTTCGAAACACTTCGGCTTGACGCTCAGCTGACCTTGTTGCCCCTCCCTTCAGCATGCAAGCTCGTACCGATGGGATTCACCACAGCGACAGAGATCCACTCTCGACGTTCAGAACTCGTACACATCACAACAGGAGCCTCGGGACTGGACACCGTTCTCGGCGGTGGGATCGAAACCGGCGCCATCACCGAGCTCTACGGCGAATTCCGAACGGGGAAATCCCAGATCTGTCATACGCTGGCCGTGACCTGCCAACTACCGATCAGCATGGGAGGCGGCGAGGGAAAGTGCCTATACATCGATACCGAAGGAACGTTCAGACCTGTGCGTATGCTGGCAGTGGCGGAGCGTTATGGTCTCAACGGAGAGGAAGTGCTGGACAACATTGCGTATGCGCGGGCGTACAATGCCGATCACCAGATGCAATTACTAGTACAAGCCAGTGCGATGATGTCAGAGTCAAGGTAAGTCCATGTGCCAGAAAAGTCTTCGGCTGCGCTTATCACCACTTTTCGCTCGCCCGCTAGATTCTCCCTTCTAATCGTAGACTCGGTGACGTCCCTGTACAGAACGGATTTCTCAGGACGAGGCGAACTCTCGGCAAGGCAGATGCATCTCGCAAAATTCCTGAGAATGCTGCAGAGATTAGCGGACGAGGTATGTTTGCTGTATCTGTGAACTCACATGCCCTTCACTGACCTCGTTCGCGTAGTTCGGTGTCGCATGCGTTCTCACGAATCAAGTTGTCGCTCAGGTCGATGGCGGTATGTTTGCCGGTGCAGACCCGAAGAAGCCTATCGGCGGAAACATCATGTAAGCTCCATCATGTTATCGTTGCCGAACGATTTAAATGAATACTGAACAATTTGTAATCTTGCAGGGCACACGCATCGACAACGCGTATTTCACTGCGGAAAGGGCGCGGAGCTAGTCGAGTCGCCAAAATCGTCGATAGCCCCTGTCTACCAGAAGCAGAAGCCATCTTTGCCATCAAGTACGTCCGCCTCTTGTGCCCTGTTCAGCGACTGACCATCGGGTGCTAGTGCGGACGGTATCGGTGAACCGCAAGACGAAGGAGACAAGTAGAACCCCTATTCTTCGGAATCATACATTGCCCTGATTTCTTCGATTTCGTATTGCTGTTGGTTGACACCGTGAATCCGCTTCCGACAAGATGACGAGCATTGTGGATTGCCTCTATAATAGCATCGTACGTGTGCCTTGCTCTGCGCATCGCGGCTCGTTTCGTTGTACTGTGCTCGGAAAAAGCCAGGTCGGCCAGCTGCATCTCCGTGTCGTCCGTTGTATTTGCGCAAGATCATTTGCTTTTCGCGTGCTCTATTGCATTCGAGATCGACATACATGCAGAAGCTCAAAACACGGCAGAACTCAGCAATGTGTCTTTGTTAACAGTGTATTCCATGTTCGAGTTGCTATTCTTCAGCAAAGTCCGTGGAGAAGGGTCGACCGTGCCACGCACACCACAGGCGGTGCAGCTAGCCCTACGGCCGCTGCGGCGTGTGTCCGCATAGCGCGATTCATACGATCCATGTCTTTCGATAGATTGCTGGGGAAATAGCCTGGAAACTTACTCCTCGGTTAACAGGCCAGAAGTTGCAGAAGTTTTGGCGAGATTAGTGTCCCACCTCCCCTCGATCTCGAATTCTCCTATAAACCGACATTGCTGAGCTGAAGCACATCCAGCTTAGCCTATTCAGATCCGCGACGAACCTCACTACAGGATCGTTGCCAGATCGCATTGAATTTAGCTAGAATTATAAGGAAGATGTCTTATATAGAAAACCGTCCTCCCGGTCCATACATGACTTGAACCCAATCCAGCGGATCCTAGATGGCAACGCGGAATAATACATGATCATGGCCAGATCAGACTTAACCTAGCTGTATTCATCGCTGATGATCATGCTGGACAACAATAGAGGAACACAGCTCCTAGACCATATATTCGACAAGAAAATATTCCGTCAATCAAGCTTCTCCGTGGTGTAGGAAGTTTGTCTAGCTGGATGTGAACGACTAGACCAGACGAGTTTGAGAGGCTCCTGGATCGACTCCTGATCATCGCCGCCATTATTGCTTGAAATAATGGAGGACATGCTATGATGACCGCCCCCGTCGTGGGACGCAAGGAAAGCGGGGTCTTGTCCTTGCGGAACTGGAGCGGCTACGCAGGGTAGTAAGTCCGTTCCGGACGGACTACCCGCCCCCTAACAGGCTCTGCTGAGAAGGTTCCTCGACGACTCTCCTTCTCAGAAAACCTGCCTGGGTATACGAAGAAACTTTGATTGGTCTGAGCAGTCAAGCCTGCAAAGGCCCTTTTTTGCTGCAAAATTCTGACTTTATTTTCGTATAAGATGATGTGCGTCGCAATCGTTCACTACCTCTGCGTTATGTTTTCCGCTGCATTCTATGTTACTAAGAACGTCGCACGGCACAAGCGACTCATCCCGTCGACGGCAAACTGACATCCCGGGCTTGGCGTGAAGCCATATACACCGCCGCGCGATTCAGCAATGAGATCCACGTTACGAAGCTCATGTTCATAAAAATGTCTGCTACGGGTCGAAGACCATGCCTTAAGTGTCTCAGCGCATAACAAGGACCAAGTTTATCGCAACGTACCAGGTCAAATCAGGTGCATGGATGCAATGACCTCCTGCGGCTCAAACCCATACTTGGTAATCAAATGTGTTACGATAGCAGTCAACAGCTCGTTCTCTAAATCATACGACAACTCACCTCGAATCGTTGCGATGTCATCGGCACAGTCTCGCTTGCGAGGCATCAAACAACTCACAAACCTCTCTTCCTGCCAGCCCGACTTTAAATACACCGAACATTTCCCCCTCTAGCGAAAGTTGAAACAGCGAGACTGCTGCCTTCCCCACGTATCACCCCTGCGGATCCGAGCAGTCAAGAGAATGCGCATGGCAGCAAGATAGATCGATGAGGTTCGTGCATCAGGTTTCGACCGCAGACGCACCATCGGCCGGTTCACGGTCAGCTGCACGCCTTCGTCATTGGAATATACTTGGTTTCGCAATGCCTTCTCCGTAATCGGCCTATTGTAGCTTCGTGGCCTGCCGATGAACGAGGGATGTGGTTGTCATGGATGTTTCGATTGTCCATAGATTAGCTGACACCCTTAGGAACATAATATTCAAGTGCGTACTGGTGCTCAGATCCCCATTGTTTGGCTGTTCCTACTACCATCACATTGCGCAGATCAGGAACTTCGCCTCTTACGAGTCTTATCCGCGCGATCGGCGAGATAGACCCACCTGGCACGCCTCAACGTGCAACTTTACATGACACGCCGCCAGCCCATACGTCTGCGCCTTCCATACTCCCCAAATCACATCTTGGCTGTCAATCCCGCCATCTGATTTCCCTCGTCCGGCACAGGCATGTCGCAACGGGATGAAGCAGAATCCCCAGACGGAGCTATGTCTCCCAACGGGAACTCATCCTTTGGGGATTTACGAGTATCTATCACTACCAAGCGGAACCCAGCGCAGCAGAAGAGTCTAGGAAGGCAGGTCGGGAAGAGACAAACCGCCGCGAATGCCAAATCTTCGTCGGGCGACGAAGACAGACAAATCGTGCATTCTTTTATCCGGGAATCCTACATCGCCAAGATCAGATGCCCTTATCCATATGTCTGTCGACTCCTCTGCTAGAGTGCATAAAGTAGTGGTATCTCAGCTGTCACGGGCGATCATAAGACCTGTAAAAAGTCCAGGAATGTCGGAACTCAGACATCGATCGCGTGGAAGTACCGATGAGAGATGGCTTACAGACACATACATGCAGTGAGCCTTGTAGAGAGCCCTTACTCTCAGTGGAACTCATCATCAGTAGGCGCAGATCACCAGCTCATCACCAGAACCTTTGACTTGAGAGCATGGGATACAATCGAGGTGGGACAAGCTCGATGCTAACAGGCGGAAATTGAACATAACGTTCTCGTGTCCCGCGGCGCACTCGTAGGGCACTCCTGCCAATGGCATTATCATCTGGACACCCTGGAAGACTGAGAGGACTACCGGGTTGTAGAATGCCGCTTCCCTTTAGGCTTGACTCTGGGGAAAAGCATGTTCGAACGGCCGAGTAATAGAAACTAGGCGCCATGAGAAGCCAACGGATCAATTTCCTTATTTCCTGTCCTTTCAGTGAAACCCTCCATAACGCGTGAGCTTATATTATCATTACAGCTCTAACTTGTGTAGGACGATGCGACAACGGTTGACTGCGGATTGCAGGTCATGGCGCCGACTGGTCAAAAAAGGGCTGATGCACGCGATGCCTCATTTACCTTCGAATGGGGGCGTAAGCTAAACATCAGTCCTGCTGATCTTCTGTCTGTGTGCGCTACCTCAGTATCCGAGCTGATCCACCTCAACAAAAAGACAACGACAACATTCATCGTTCAGTGAAGACAATGCAATCCCGTAGATGGGAAATAGTAGTCAGGAGGTAATCGTGCTGAATCGATCCGACAACATGGGGGAAGAACAAGAGGTGGTCGAGTTGACAGAGGTGGAGGAGCGGAAAGCCAAGGTCATCTCGGAGGGAATCGAGGGCAGGAGTACTCGATGTCAGAGCGGATTCCGATGTCGACCAACTCTTCATTTCGTCGAAAACGCGACTCCACGAAGACGAGTTCAGAGTGTATCGGCGTATGCCGGGAATGTTGGCGTCGGCTCAGCTGGACGTACTTTCGTTGAGTTCTTCCCGTCCACGGATTCCCAGCATCAGGAAATGCCAATATGATTCCACATGTAGCGTGGCATGATGGCACTTCTCGTACAATGGCAGTCAAGGCGCGGAAGGCGTGTAAGGTTTGAAGGCTGTAATTTTTCGCTCGGTAAAACTTCTCTTGACTATTTCACTACCGTTTCTTCGCAGACATACACTTGCTCTTTGTAGATAGGTTTCCGCGATGGTGTTGAAAGACCGTGTGGCGATTATAGAAGCAAAGCTGCCTCTAGTGGTTTGTGGCGTCTTATTCCAAATTGAGGATGGTTCGGATCGGGACGCCACATTCTCGCAACGTGATGTGCGCTTGAGCACAACCAGGTGCGCTGGAGTTGATCGCGATGTCAAGATTTCGTCCATACGTCCTGCCTTCTCGACCGATTCGAACAGAAACCGTCGGAACATGCGCCGAGCCGACGTTGCATGCTTGAAGGCAGACAGCGCCAATGCTGCGAGCGAAGTCTTGGCCGGCATCCAGCGTGGGGTCCGCATCTTCTGCTTCAACAAGGACCTTGATGCTGAGATTGAAATTCAGACAGGGGACGACTGTTCGGAGATAGGGGAGCAGGCTTAATCAGACGAATCCTTCAAGAAAGCAGAAGGCGACTTACCATGTCAACGGTACACGTTCTTCCCTCTTCGCTCCAACCAACAAAGTTCTCGATGAAAAGCCTCTTCGCGTCATGTTTGGGCGACATGCTGATGGCAGTCGCAATTTGTTGAATGTGCTTGACGGGGTAGGCTTTGGGAGGCAAAAAGTAGTTGTTTGGTATGAAGCGAGCATTGTACAAGCCGAAATGAGTGCTGGGTGCGCACGGCGCCGGTACGTCGGGTTCCAAATGGTCATCCGGGTTGCTTAAGACGGTGCGCCGGTTTCTCCCCATCGATTGACCGAATTCGCCCAGCCCCAGCGCAACTGTTTCAGCGCCATTCCCAGATCTTCGATGTCGCTGGTCGCGGGATTGAAAGCGTTCAGGATAAGAGTGATGGGTCTTTCTTGTGAAGAGGGTCGATAGGTGATCGTGCGCCGTGCGGGGCAGCTGGATATCAAGCGGTCCGCAAGCCGTCGTCCCTCGGATTGAATACTGTTCGCAATCGCGTCCACAAAACCAGGTGTCTACCAATCGAGCGGCCACCAGATCGAATCAGAGAGCAGATCGAAAGAAGCTGTCTGTCTAGGACGTACCGCATCTTGTCCTTCTTGCCTTCCGCAATGAGCTTTGCAAACTCCATCTCGTTCTCGAATCTGGATTTCTTGATTTTCAGCATGAAAATGCGAACAGCGGCATCACTGATTGCGTTCCGCATTCGCCGGTCGGTCGCTGCGAGTGACAGGGTGTCCATGGCGTCATCCTCGTCTCGAGTCATTTCTCCGATGAGAGAGATTGTTTTATTGGAGAGTAACGCGAAAGGAGAAATAGTCGATGTGCGTGTAGCTGAGGGGGAAGGATTATCGACGGTGTCGCTTCGTTGGGATTTACTTCTCGCCATCTTGGGTGTCGTAGGGTAATAGCGAGTGTGATTGCCGACTGGCGAGCGCAAAAATTATAAAGATCGAAGGCAAGGTAGTCAAGAGTGAATTATGAAAGGATGATCAGGAAGAGCATAGTGATGATGCAATTCACCACCTATCAACCTGGGCGGACACCATACCGAACGCACCGGACCCGTGCGCGGAAACACTTTTCGAACAAAGCTGGTTTTTTGTCTATCCATCTCCACTTCGTCAGAATGCGTTCAGAGCCAGATTTCGAGTCTGTGAACAGTCTTCCTTTAGGAGAGTCGACGAGAGGGCCAAGATGAACGATTCCGCTCGCAGCCATTCTGGGACGATGCTCAGGACGAGCACGATATCGTCCCGCCATGTAGATGTCTGGTATATTGGCAGCTCGTGTCTCAGTGACCACGATCCTTCACGTGATTACACCAGCTTTATTGCCGCTTAGCGTCCAGAAGGTAAGAGGCTTTTGGCAAAAATGGATGGTTGTCGTACTTTGACATCATATATCAACAGCTCTCTCGAGCGATTCTGTTACTGTTGTTCGGCTTGAGCTCATCATGTGCCTCGCAGGCCAAACTCAGGTGGGCGAACGTTAGAACAATGCATTGAAATGCTTGAATCAAAAACATACAACTAGGGTACGTGAAACTTGGATATGCGATCATGACGGGTATTCGGTCTCCCTTTCATGCGATGTTTTCCGCTGCTCAGGTGTCGCCAGGCTCCCAACAATGTCCATTCACTCCTTCCGGGGACTCGTCTCCCCCACATCTAGCCCAAAGGCGACCCGAACACATCGTCCGGCACCGTCCGCGGCGTTTCGGACCCGGCCGCAGACTTGCTTCTCTCCACGGTCCTTCCGCTTTTGACACTCCCCATCATCATCGGAATCCGGCTGATGGCTCTCGCGGGCGTCTTGAGTCCCGATCCAGTAACGACATCCCCTTCCGCAGCCGCTGATTTCGTACGTGTTACCACCCGTCCCGGGGTCACGACGGCTCGTCTTTTTGTCTGACGGACGGGCGATTCTTCCGGGGCCTTGCGCGTAAGCCTTAATCCCGGTGTCTGCTGTATTGTTGAACTTGAAAACAATCGCTGCGGGTCGATCGTCGTCGTGGGCGGATCAAAGATAGCTTCAAGACGCGTTCGAGGCTTGGCTGGCGAGGAGGGATCCGGGTTGGCGAACAGACGCGCAGAGAGCGGCGCGATGCCTTGCGTCTCCATCGATTCCATATCTGCATCTGGCGGAACGACCGTTTTGCCTGAAGGCGTCTTTCTCGCTATGAACGATGTGTCAACCTATATCTTCCTCTCTAGGAAGCAAACTCACGCTGTCCAGGAGTCCTCGTCACGCTCATCGGTGCATCCCTCCTCTCCCGTGCACGTGAAGGCGTGGCCAAGATCTTTGACTCAACGTATTCCAAGGGAAGGACCTCCTCCTGGATCGCCAGCACGGCCGTGTGATTCTCTTTGCATTCGTCGACCGCACCCGTATCGTCTTTTCCTGCATGTCTGATCGTATTGACGGCCGTGCTCTCTGCTCCAAAGACTGTCGTGCGTCGCAAGCAATTCATCTCGTCAACGGCAGACTGGTATCCCAATATCAGACAAACGCTGCCAATTTTCACGCACGACTCACCCATCTGATCCATGTCGCAAAATTCATGTTCATAAATGCCTGCTGCGGGCCGACAACCATACCTGCAGGCGGACGTCAATGCATAACAAGGACCGAGTCAGTCGTAACGTACCAGGTCGAATCAAGCGCATGTATGCGATGGCTTCTTGTGGCGCGAACCCATACTTGTAGATGAGATACGCTACGACAGCAGTGAACACTTCGTCCTCTGGCCAAATTCCAAGACAACTCACCTCCAATCCTGTGCAATCACATCAGCTCAATTACACTCGCGAGGCAACGAACGACTCACAAAACCCCGGTCCTGCCCAGCCCGGCCCTACAATGCACCGCGACTTTTCCCCCTCTAGCGATCGTCTGATCAGCGAGACTGATGAACTCCCTCACGTATTGTTCCGGCGGATTGGAACCGTCTGGAAAGTGCTGACGGTAGCACGAGAGCTCGATAAGGTTCGTGCAACAGGAGGTGGGCAGGTCCGCGGACGTACCATCTCGACGTGCTTCATCCCTTGTTCCTCAAATACCGCGCCGTCATATAGCTTCTCATTCAACCGCACGACAAGCTGCACACCCTCGTCTTTGAAATACTTGATGACGTTTCGCAGCGGCTTTTCTGTCACAGGCGCGCGTTGTCTTTTTGGGTACTGTTTATCGACGGGGGATGCGAACGCAATGAATGGTCCGACTAAGCATTGATTAGCAGAGAGGCCTCAGCAAGGGTATTCGAAGTGCTTACTGGTATTTAGATCCCCATTGTCCGGCTGTTCCCACCACTATTCATTCCAGACATCAGCAACCGGCACCTCCTATCCACGCCGATGAACCCACCTCGTACGCCTCGACATTAAACTCCTCGTCACACGCCACAAGCCCATACGTCCGCGCCTTCCATACCCCCCACATTACATCCTGGATCCCAATCCCGTGATCTGATTCTCCCTGTGCGGCGTCTCGAAACGGAATGAAGGAGATTTCCGAGAGGGGGAGGTATGTTTCCCAAGGGGTTTGTTCCTCCACGAGGATCTGTCGAGGTGTTCACCTCCGTGAGCGACGCGAAAGGGAGGCAGGAAAAGCCTCTTACAAAGTACGTTGCGAGGAGACATGCAGCGGCGGACTTCAAGCGTTCGTCGGAGGACGAATACAGACAGATCGCACGGCTTTCATTTCGGGGATCCTGCGTCACCTGCATCAGCCTTCACCCCCCGCGAAACCCACAATGAGCTCACCTCAAAGATCGCACAAAGTAGCGTCGCCAGATGATGCACCTGCGCAATATTCAACGGCCCATGATCATGCGCAAACGGACTATACCCCAACACGCCATCGATCGTCACGAGCGCGAGGGGCACATCCTCGGCCTCGGGATGGTGGTAGTCGCTTCCCCAGAGAGGAACGTGGTGCGTACGACCCTTGACAGTAAGTGGGTAGCTGGTGCTCGCTTTGCGCGGGACGGCCGCGGGTGGGAGGGTGGTGAATAGAATGCGGGAGCGGAAGACGGCGGTGGGATTGGGCAGCGGTCGGAGCGGCATGATGCGTCGTTTCGTGGGCCACTCCCGGGAATCAAAACGAGCGAGTGTCCATGCGTCTCATCTCTTGTCGTTGTCGTTGGTATCTGTTGATTCAACGTCTACCGTCTCTTTCAATCCTCTCATCTGCTGATGGAAGCCCTCCTCGCTGGTAGACAATCACTCAACCATCCCCTGCTTACCTAATCCCTCGATCGCACGCGCCCTGACTGCCGTCGACCGAGTATATGAGCAGCGCCCTCTCCATGTTTTCCTCTTTCCTGCCTCTGCTCCTCACTAATTTTAATCAACCATTCACCGACCCGCCCTCCATTCCCCTTGTCAACGGATGGAGTGCGCAAAGGGACCGAATTCGAGCGGTGCGATGGGAGACGGATGCCGTAAAGGGAGGTGTCTACTTTGGTTCGCCATGACGGCTGCAAGGCCGCGAGATGAGTGTGTGAATCACAATAGACATCGACATGTGATATGCTATGCCAATCGTCATGATTGAGGGGAGCAGACGAGATTGACGCGGAGCACCATCAATCGATGCGAGAGCCAGAGTCTTCCGAATACCAGTATTTCATCAAGCGAGAATTAATCATGCATCCCTTACTGTACTTCCTCTCTCAATATCAGTGAGAATCAGCGCGCCGCAGGTAAACAACTACGAGCGCAGGATGCTCAACGCGGTGCCAGGAGAGATCTTTGAACGATGTGGAACTCAGTGCCTTGTCGATCGAATCCAACGACCGTGCTTTGTCGGATGCAGCGAGGATCATCCCGTAAGGTCTCGTTGCGCGCAGAACTCGAAGGGCACCGGGGAGAGACGCCGTACCCTACGGATTGTGAGCGGTGCGAGTGATTGCCGTATGTCCGCCTTGCGATAGGGGATATCTATCCTCTTTAGCAGACAGCTTCGAGCATTCTCTGTGTTACGAGCGAGAGCGAGAATAGGTTGCGTCGAGGGTCGCCGCCAGGCGGGGCAATGAGAGGAATTGGCGACGATGATGGCGATGATGGGTGTCGGTTGCAGGATGATCCCGATTCACATGAGCGCAGCGACATCACCGGTGTGGGCGAGCACCCTGTCATGAAAGGCATACTACCTGGGAGAAGCCCGTCGCGGAGGGAGAGGACGACGAGACTTCGAAAGGAATCGCAGGCACCAGTGTCGCCTTCCAAGCGCGAGGGGTAGACAGCGATGCAAGCAGAGCCTCTTGCGAGGCCTCCGCGGGACGACCGCGAATCAGAGGGGACTGCGTAACAAGGGCCATACCGCATATCCCATGATCGACCCAAGCCGTTGACAGCATGTCGCTATCAACTGTCAGGCCGTGCTCTCTCGCCGATATCGACGATAAAACGATAAAACAACGCTGAACACAGTAGACATTTCCCGTGAATTGGGACACGACTCTAGGTTTTGTGCTCATTGATTCTGCCAGGACAACCAAGAGATCGCGAATAGCGGACAATCATCGAGAATGCATCTTCAGCCTGCACTTGGCTTTCCCGAAGACTTGGCGGAGACGAATGCGAATGACCCCCGTCGCGGTGACGCCTTGACGCCGTCTCTCGTCTTCCTGGCACGCGCCGACCACCGCATACCTCTTCACCCCTGAAAGCGACTCAAGACGCCCCGCATGCATCAACATATAGTTTTCGTGCTTCTGTTACAACCCCCTGCCATCCCTCTATGGCTTGGCCTCGGCCCACGAGTTGACGAGCTTCTCCAGATCAAAGTCGGGCGATTCCGGGTCGGTAACCACTGAACGCAAAAGATGAGACACGACTCCAGGAGCGAGCTGGGCGGAGGGGGGACCTACAAGTCGACGCCTTCTTCGTGATACCGGCCGCCTCGTCGGCCTTCTTCTTGGCGTATGCCGCGCGCGCTTCCTCGATCAGGTGCTCTCGACGGGCCTGGGCTTTGGTGGCCTGTAGGATGGGTACGGATAAGCGGTCGTTCAAGTAGAGGATCAAGCAAGATGGAAAGCGGTGGATGGATCGCGTTGCGAATGGTAAGACGTCGCCTTTGTCAGGGCCTGGGCTGTTTGGAACCAACGAATGCTGTGCCAACCTCGGCTGGGATCCTCGGCCGGGACCTTCACAACCTCACCAGCCCTCTGCCTTTCTTTTCCCATAGCCTCGTCCTGCCTGCCTCCGACATCCCAAAACCCAAGCGCAAACACCGCCAGCAGTAAAAACCGCCCACTGCACTCACCTTGTTCTCATCGTACTTTGCCTGCAAGGTGCTCTGGTGGACGATACCATAGATGATACCAAAGACAAGGGCCGAGTAACGGGCGACCTGTTTTGTGCGAACAAGACGGAACGAGCGCGGAGCGGAGCGAAACACACGGGTTGGGGTTTTCGATTGGTGTGTCACGGGTACGGAGATGCGGAGGATAGGAGGAAGCGGTGAGCGTGGGGTCGGCGTGGGGTCAAGGCGACGGGAGTGAGACGTACGGTGACGGTGGGAGAAGGAGCCATTTTGGGAATAGACACAGGTGAATCGACGAGGAATGAACGACGATGAGCAGGACCGAGCGATGAAGTCGACCTGATTGATTGTCGCTATTGGACTGGCTGGCGGCTGTTTTCGGACCAGGCGCGCTTCCGGATTACCTAAGCAGAGCGGGCGCACCGCAGCGAGTGGGTGACACGTATAGTAGGGCGTTATAGGTTGATGGTATATTGGTATGGCGTATTCTTCCCATCCATCCATCCATCCATCCACTCCTCCCACTCCTCCCACAATGGAGACATCGCCATGCTACACCATCGTCAACGACGACTCGCTCGACGGCGGGATGACGGGAGCTCATGGTACGCCGACGAGTATGGAGTTGCGGAACGCGCTGCAAAAGGGGAGCGACGAGGTCAAGGTGGAGACAATGCGGAGGATTATTGTGGATACGCTGAATGGGCATAATCATGTGAGTTGCCGAGACCGAGCAACGGAGCGATGATACCAGGAAGAACGAGCGAAGAGAGAATGCGATCGAGCGAAGCGAGTATCACGGCCTTCCGAACGCGCCATTCGCGCGAGCGTCAATGTCTCGTTGGCGTCAGCGAGAATCAGAGGATCGCAGGCAAGGATCTCACCGAGGGCGTCGTAGGACGGTTGAGGAATCCGGCGAGCGCAGCGAGTATCAGTCTGCCGTCGCGCGTAGCGAGAAGCAATGTTTCGCAATCGTCCGGAAAATCACCGTCTTCCTCCGAGACCTCGCGATCTCCGTAGTTGGCGATGTGAAGCGACACGAAGTTATATTCGACCAAGATGCCAGTCTCCTCTTGCGGCGCATTGGAAGTGCAAATGCGAAACGAATCGGAGGGCGACATTCGGCAAATAACAGGCAAACGCTCCCATGGACAGATAGCTATGTTTCGAGGAGCGAAGAGGGAACTCGATGGAAATCAATGGGCAAAGGGGCACGAAGCGAGAATTACGTCGCGATTTGAACACCATTCGATCAACAACACACGCAAGGCATTCCGACGCTGCATCTAGGACTCTCCTTGAACGCGCTCCGAGCGCGCATTGTGCTCTGGGACAACGCGCTACCCTTG
The DNA here is from genome assembly GCA_023628115.1 of Naganishia sp. PT2105A-2. Classification (NCBI taxonomy): domain Eukaryota; kingdom Fungi; phylum Basidiomycota; class Tremellomycetes; order Filobasidiales; family Filobasidiaceae; genus Naganishia; species Naganishia sp. PT2105A-2. The sequence goes on along the minus strand of JAMALG010000091.1, from coordinate 45,750 downwards.
CTCGGACGGCGAAGACTGACTTTTCTTTTCGCAGACATCCCTTCTCATGCCAATCATCCAATACGTTCTTCCCTCGCGAAACAAGCAGATCAAGAAGATGCTGCACTTTTACTGGGAGTAAGTTCTGGGCGAAATTGACGTATGCGTGCGCGTCGCTGATGTGCGGTATAGGATCTGCCCCAAGTTGGACGAACAAGGAAAGCTCAAGCAAGAGATGATCTTGGTTTGGTGAGTCTTGCGCCGCGCCGCTCTAGATCAAGCTAATCGACGCTCCAGCAATGCTATCCGAAATGATCTCGTGAGTATTGCATATCACCCCTTGGGTAGAAGCTGACGCCCCAACAGCAACACCCCAACGAATACATCCGAGGCGCGACCCTGCGAATGCTGCAAAAGATCAAGGAAGTAGAACTTTTGGAGCCGCTCGTACCCACCGTTCGGAGCTGTCTCGTGCGTATCATAACCCATGCTTTTTTCACGACTAACACTCTCTGCAGGAGCACCGCCACTCCTTTGTCCGCAAAAACGCCGTCTTTGCCGTTCTCACAATCTACCAATCCCACGAACACCTCATCCCCGACGCGCCCGAACTCCTTGAGACCTTTCTCGCGGCCGAATCCGACGCAACGTGCAAGCGAAACGCGTTTGTGACGCTCTGCAACATTGCTCAGCCCGTCGCAGTCAGGTACCTTGTCGGCGTGCTGGATGGCTTGGATGCGATGGATGAGCTGATGCAGATGGCCGTGATTGAGCTCGTTCGGCTGGAAGCCAAGACCGAGGGAGCGAACCGAGTGAGTCGCCTCGCCTCGCATATGCGAGACCGTGCTGATCCGTGTTCAGGCTCGATGGATCCGGGTCATCTTTAGCCTGCTCAACTCGCCCAGTCATGCCGTCAAGTACGAAGCTGCGACCAGTTTAACTGTTCTCACGCAAAACCCGGCGGCTGTCAAGGGTGAGTTCGCCGTTCACGCGTCATGGACAGTGCTCACGATTCCGCAGCGGCCGGTGCGGCATTGGTCGAGCTGATCGTCAAGGAAGCCGACAACAATGTCAAGCTCATCGTGCTAGACCGCTTCGATACACTTAGGGAGAAACACCCGCACGTGCTCGACAACCTTACCATGGATATCCTCAAAGTCTTGTCGAGGTGCGTACCACGAGTTCTCGCCGGAATATCAGCTGATTCATCACAGCCCCGATATGGAGGTCAAGCGCAAAGCACTCTCCGTCTCCCTCGAGATGACTACGAGCCGAAACGTGGAGGAAGTCGTCCTCTTCCTCAAGAAACAACTTCAGGCTACCGTCGACAGCAACGCAGAAACCTACGACAAGTCGATCGAGCAAGAGTACCGACAGCTCCTAATTCAGAGCATTCATTCGTGTGCCATCAAGTTTAGCGAGGTGGCGGCCAATGTCGTGCACGTCTTGATGGACTTCCTGGGTGACAACAACAACCCGAGTGCCGTGGATGTGATTGCGTTTGTCAGGTAAGTTCCACGCTTCCCATTCGCAGGACACAGCTCATCCATCGCATTCGCAGAGAGGTCGTCGAAAAGTTCCCAAAGCTCCGGGGCGAAATCACCGACAAGCTCATCTCGACGTTTGGCGACATCAAGTCGGGCAAAGTGTATAGGGGTGCGCTGTGGATCGTAGGTGAATACTGTGAAACACAAGAGCGTGAGTACAAGGTCGAAGAGAAGAGGACTCGTCTGACGGAGGCACCCGCAGAGATTCAAAAGGCGTTCAGCGAAATACGGACGGTCATTGGGGAAGTGCCTATTCTGGCATCCGAGCAGGTATGCCACTTATGCCGCGCTGTGGCTCTAGCTGACCCAGTCTGTTCAGCGCCTTCTCGACGAGGCAGAGGCTGCAGATGACCAGCCCGCCGAGAAGAAATCCGAGGAAGAGGCAACCGTGACCAAGACACGTGTGCTCGCCGACGGAACCTACGCTACCGAAACCGTATACACTAGCGCTGCCGCTCAGGCTCGTCTTGATCAGGTCAAGGCCGCCGCCAAGCCGCCATTGAGGGCTCTCATTCTCGGCGGAGACTTTTACACGAGTACCGTTCTGGCTAGCACGCTGACCAAACTGGTCTTGCGATTCGGCGACTTGGCTGGAGACACCAAGGAGACGCACGCGTTGAAGGCAGAGGTGGGTCTCGCTCTTAACAAACATGTTCAAGATGCTAATGCCCTCTCCCTCAGGCGATGCTGATCATGGTCTCGATCATCCGTGTCGGGCAAAGCAAGTTCTCGGCGATCCCCATCGACGAGGACTCGCAGGAACGGATTATGAACTGCATCGAGACCCTGGCTCGTATGAAGCCTTCCGCTGCCGCCAAGGAAGTCTTCTTGCACGACACCAAGGCTGCGTACGCAAAAATGGTCGCGATCGAACAGGTTGGTGGCATTCCGTCGCTTCCGTTGCAGTAGCTGACCCTCTTCTGGCAGCGAAAGACCGCGGAAAAGAAGGAGAAGGAAAACAAGAAGGTTGTCGTCCAGGCCGACGACCTCATTTCATTCCGACAATTTGCCAAAAAGTCGTCTGGTGATAGCGATGACGTGAGTCATTCCGCTACCACCAGTGCCAATCCTGATTGTCCCGCATGTCTAGTTCGAAATCGATCTTTCGCGCGCAACCGGTGCTCTGGAGGTCCGAGACGACTTTATCTCAAAGCTTAGCCGGATCGTACAGCTTACGGGTAAGCTCCAGCGTCTTGACACTGATCATTATGCTGACGTTGTGCGCTACAGGGTTCTCCGATCCCGTGTATGCCGAAGCATTTGTCAACATTCAGCAATTCGACATCCTGCTTGGTGAGCTCACCTGTGTCTGATACATTGGCGTGCCGCTGAATCCCTCCCAAACAGACGTTCTTATCGTCAACCAGACGAGCGACACCCTACAAGACTTGACGATCGAATTCGCTACTCTCGGTGATCTGAAGCTAGTGGAGCGACCGGCTCCCCACACGCTCGGCCCGAATGCATTCCACAACATCAAAGCAACTATCAAGGTTTCTTCGACAGAGACTGGTGTCATCTTCGGCAACGTGGTATATGACAGACAAGGTGGTGCCGACACAAGCGTCAATATTGTGCTCAACGATGTTCATGTGGATATCATGGACTACATCAAGCCAGCATACGTCAACGAGGCTCAGGTGCGTGTCGAAAGAAATGACTCGTCTGCAAAATCGCTGAAGCCGTTTGCCTATAGTTCCGCAGCATGTGGACCGAATTCGAATGGGAGAACAAGGTCAACGTCAACACGACGATCAGGTGAGTTGAATGAACACGCCTCCTCCCCCCTTTTCTGATCTAGTTTACAGCGATCTTCGACAATACTTGGAGCACATCATGAAGTCGACCAACATGGCATGCCTCACGCCAGATGCAGCGCTTTCGGGCGATTGTGACTTCCTGTCAGCCAACCTCTGCGCGCGAAGCTTGTTTGGCGAAGACGCCCTGGCCAACTTGTCAATCGAGAAGACGGAGGAAGGTGCCATTCAGGGTCATGTCAGGATTCGGTCAAAGACTCAGGGTATCGCATTGTCGCTAGGTGAGTCGAGTCGAGTCTTGCCGTCCGCCGTTGGCGGATACTGATACGGCAGTAATTCCCAGGTGACAAGATCACGTTGGCGCAAAAGGCAATCGTAACAGCACCCATTGTGTAGGGTCCGCGAATGCGAGAAAGCGGACTGCGATGCCCTTGGGGTGAATAGCTGTACCTGGCCAGTAGGGGTCAAGATGTAATGAAATAGACAAGACCATTTGTATGCAAAGAATTCTACGACATACGACCTCATCGCCCGCAGAAGCGATTTGTCCTTAGGTGGTGGATTCAGGAAGCGATTTGTCTTTAGGTGGTGGATTCAGGAATTATCGCCGAGATTCTTACCTTGTGAAAACGTTTGGGTTGTATGTCGAACAGTCTCGCACTGGATTTGGGTTTCGTACTCCACGGCTGCAGGGTATCAGAGGTATTTGGGTTTAATCTGCTAGAAAAGTGTCGGGAAACCCAAAACGTGGGGCTGACTTGATCTGACACCGATAGCCAACATACAAGACATGGAGAACCATTTCTGACGCAACACGGCCCCTGAGATGATCATAACATACTAAGCGGCATAAGCGTTACAATGGCTCAACGGCCAATTTCGCCGTCGGTGCTATGTGCACATCTTTTACCCTGACCCGAAGTTCCTCCCCGATAGCTCGCGCCGTGAAAAGCGGCTGATGTAGTACAGCCATCACCCGCAGCTCGGGAATAAACACCTTGGCAGACGTCTCGTTGATGCCCAAGATGACGTCGCCAGCCGGCTCCTCGAAAACCTTGGCGGCGAGATTGGTCAAGTCGAGCGGCGATGCGGATCGATGCGCATGTAGCCATTGCAAGAACGTCATCTGCCAATACGCTTCGGCGTTGCTACCGATACGTTTGATTCGCTGTGCGAGACGGTCCGCGTATGTCACCCTTTGAAGCATTTCCTCTGGCTCCAAGGCGATGCGCCCACCCGCCAGCGATTGCTTGATCTGCCAATGCGCAAGCATGTCGCTGAATCGCCGGAGTGGCGATGTCACGCGAGAATATCCACCGTCCGCGGCGTGAATGCCTAGTGCGTAATGGCTGATTGGCGTGATCGATATCGGTGCGGTTTGCAGCACAATTCCAGTTGCCGCGAAATCATACATATCGTCGATAAAGCCGGGGTTGTTTTGACGCCGATCAAAGAATGCTTCGAGTGCAGTTTCTGCTGTGGTGCCCGGCGCGAGCGCGTACGAGGGAACGAGAGGCCGCGTGGTACCCCTGAATGGCAGAGCGAGTCTCCGTTCCACTGCAAACTTGCCCGCGGTCCGTCCAGCGAGGACCATGAATTCCGCGACCATGCTCGCCGCGTTTGATCCCTGAGTGGGTGATCCGACACGATACTGGAGTGCCTTGTCATCGTATAGTGGCGAGGTGCCGGGAGAAAGGCCGACAATACCGACAGATGCCGACGGTATGTCAAAGTCGAAACCTTGACGGTCGAGGCGGCGACGACGTAGTTGTACGGCAAGTCTGTGTAGCTGCTGTAAATCCTGGACTGACCCGCCATTCATGGCCGTCGAGTCCTCTGATGGCGTGGTAAACGTCTCGTCGACCACATCGTTTCCCAGATCCAGTGTCCAAACGCGCTCGGTCGCCTTTGCCGTCGACGAATCCACAATCCGATTGACGGCATCGTACGTAATCTTGTGCACGTTTCGAACCATGCCGGCGGCGACCTCGTGGTCGAGCAGCGACCCATCGTCCGAAACCTTGATCGAAAACGTCAAAGTCGGCTGTCCCTCGTGGGATCCCGCACCGAGACTCATTCGCTCCACGCCCGTCGAGATCATGCCGCGTCCGCCTTCCGGGTAGTACAGCGTCTCGCCTCGGCCCTCTGCCACGCGCGCGACGTCGCTCCCGAGCTCGATCCACCGCGTTGGGTCTGCAATGTGAATGCGGACCCACCATGTGCCTTGACCGGCCGGTTCGATCGAGATTCCGTCATCGAGTTCGTGGGCGTCGGCCGCGTCGATGACGTATACGGGTGCGGTAAATTCGCGACGGATGTTGGCGTGCGGGTCGTGTACGAGCAGTCCAGCATCGTCCACGGCGCCGGGATTGGCAATCCCGATTCTCGGCGGCGGCGGAGCATCCCTGACTTCTGCCGCCTCGACTCGCATCTTGCTAAAACTATCCCACACCGAGGCCTCTCCGATATCCTTCAACAGTCGCTCCGCCGCCGCCAAGTCGAGATCGGTTGCCTCGTCATACAGGCCCGTCGCGCGCAGGATCATTGGCACCAAAGGTTCAGCCGGTGACAGCTGTGTCGATCGACGTTCGACGATCCGTCGCCGAATGACATGGACGAATGCCGTCGTCGTTTCCGAAAACGGAGTCAAGGGTCGTCGTTCCCGCCGCTCCTGGACCCTCTGCGCCACCTGAAGGCGAAACTCGCCCACCTCGGCCGAGCCTGCCGTGCCCTCGTACCCCTCCAACCACCCTTGCACCCTCTCCAGACACTCGACATCCTCGACCGGACGTACACTGAACCGCGACGACACCCTCATCCCGGCCTCGTCCCCCAAAAACAAGTCCGGTCGCTCCATCAACAGCCGAAACACCGCGAGCGCCTCGATCCGCCCATCCCGTGCCTCGCGCGGCACCTCTCCCGACGCCCGCACATACGCAATCGCCTCATCGAGCGTAAACCCGCGCCAATGCCCGTCCTCGGCGCGCTTGATACCGGAGAAATGCGCCCAGAGCCGACGGGCATCGTAGCCCCGGTTCCTCGAGAGCGCCTTCATCCCGCGCTCGAGCGCAATTTCAATCGCGCGCAACGACCGCGCGACTTTACGCCTCGCCGCGAGATGCGCCTCGGGTACGTCGGGCCCCACGAGCGCGGCGATCGCTGCGCCGTGGCCGAATGCCGCGGCCATGGCCTCGGCGGGGATGACGGTCCGGGGAAAGACGAATTGAACGTCGTCGGGCGTGCAAGGGATGATTTCGCCGTTGGAGCGGAGGACGAGTTGTCGGATGCGGCGAGAGGAAAGGACGGTGCAGATGATGACGCCGAGGAAGACGGTTCCGGATCTGTCAAGGGAGGGCAGGTCAGGTTGATATCGCGCGGACTGGCAATGTCTTGTGTGTGCAGGTCAAGTTCAGGCGTAGGCATAGGCAGATGCACGTGCGAACATGTGCGACCTCTTCTTGAGCACATACGTACGCCATCTGCTGCGCCCGTATCTGCTCGACGAGATACCAATGAACTAGAGTGCGAAAGGATACTCCTGATTTCCCGTGAGCTCGTCGCGCATGGCGATCGCTGCCTTTGGCTTTCCCTCTGCGGCCTGATCTTCCGATTGGCTCTCTTCCACCACCTCTGACATACAGCCAGAGCCGTTCCTTCTCTGATCCCTCGTCAACGTCAAACGAATCGCCCTCGATCCATTTCAACCCGCAATCACCTTCAGAACACTCACCTGCGCATCTCCACCACCATCCCCCTCCGTATCTCCCCCTCCCACCCTTCCTCCTCCACCTCCTCCACCTCTCCGCCCCATCCTGCCTCCCCTCCCACGCCGCCGAGGAACGCCCTCGTCTCCTGGGAGACGGCCTTTCCCGGCGCACGCCAGGGAATCTTGGTGCCTTCGTTTCCGAGTCTCGGCGCGGGAGGGGCTGGGCGGGTCTGGCGCTGGGTGGGTGGGGATGTGTGTATCGTGCGACGTGTGCGACGGAGGATTGCCAATGGACGGGGCGGCATGGCTGATGGGCGGACTGGATTGGAATGGATTGGATTGGAATGGAACGTCGACCGATGAAATGAAACGGCGAAAAGGTAAAGAAGATGAAATGCCACTTTGAATTCTGCTTCCGCTTGTCTCACTTGTCACCCAAATGACGGTACAAATTCATCCAATATTTCCCTTCCTTACAAACAAATTGCCACCACCCATACACCACGATCCGATCCACCCGATCCATCATCGCCCATCCTACATCCACGCTTACATCAACGCACCCCGCCCCCTCGGCGTCCACGCGCGCTTATAACTTCCCGGAGCCGTATTCATCTTGCCCAGCACCGTATACTCGAGGTGTTCCTTGGTCTTTTGGGTGTACGCTTGCGGGGAATCGTAGTCGACGCTGAACGCCTAGTGGGTTGCAGAAAAAAAAAGAGATTGGCGTTAGCATGATGTTTTTTTTGGGGGGGGAGAGGTTGTGCGAGGACGTACGGTAACGCTCGACATGCACGTCGTGGTTGCGATCGAGGTTTCCGAGGGTAAAGAGCAGTCGCCGCTGATGCACGTGTTGATGCCCGGTGAGCCGGCGAGATCTACGGGTAGGACCGAGGTACGTCAGTCCCGACCGAGGGTCTCGTGGATTGTAGCAAGGTACGTACCTCCCCATGTCTGAAGACGAATAACAAGGCGGGGATGTCGGTTAGTCTAATTGCCGGATGGAGCGAATAGCGGAGTTGGAACGTACGGGGAAGCCAGCAGCGGTGAAGACGACTTTGTCCGTCAAGGCGTCGCCCGTCATTCGCGTCTGCACCATCGGCAGCCCGCCGCAAGTCGCTGCGCAACACATCTCTCATCGGTTACGGTCGCGGCGTCTCACATGCCAGAGATACTTACAGTTGATCTTGGGGAAGTTGACGTCCAACCCGAGCGAGGGCCTGCCCCGAGCATCATCAGCACATATACACCCCTTCCTGGAACGCCACTTACGGAAGCACCTTTTCCCCCTTTGCCGTATCGACCCCGTACGCAAGCGCACTAACAAGGTCCGTACCCAACTTGGCATGCACGTTGGCTACCCACACGCCATCAGCCCACCACCACACGAAGAAGAAAACAATGGGCCACCGCTCACCGATATCCTCCGGATCCTCCGGGTCCCACTCCTTGTAGCTCCTCTTTGTCGAATTACCCGCCGAGAACGCAACGGCGGGAATGCCCCGGCCGACGGCGACGTAGGCGGCGCCGAGGGTGCCCGAGAGGGTGAATACTGAAGGGCGGGCAGGCACGGGTGGAGAGATCAGAAGGGGGGAAAGGGGGAAAGTATTAAGGGGGCGTACCGAGCGGGCCGAGGTTGGAGCCTTCGTTCGGGCCCGAGACGACGAGGTCGACGGGCTTGTTCTAGGGAGAGCAAAGGTGAGCGTTGAGACGGGGTGGGATGGGTAGAGGCGGACCTTGAAGAAGCTATGAGGCGGGCGTTAGTTTGTACTGTTGACGCTTCGCTGAGAGACTCACATCGGGGCGACGACGTCCAATGCGTAGAACACGCATGCAGCAGGCGTACCGTTAAAGTACGTCTGCTTTCCCGCGTCAGCAATTCACTCCTTCTCGTGGCCTAGTCAACGACCCACGATCCCGGGATTATCCAGTCCCGGCTCTTGTCCGGCGTAAAAAGCACCGGGCGTCAGAAGCCCATCGCGACCCGACCTCGTCAAGTTGCTCGTCGGCCATACCGTCGTCTATACGCGTGTCGTTAGCGCTATCTGTATGAAAAGGGAAAGAGGGGACGCACGCCTCCGACGCCGGATTGGTTGTCGGCGGGACCGACGATGAGGACTGTGTGGTTCTGCCGCGTGAGTTCATTGTAGAGCGCTAGACGATGTGTCAGTGCAAGGCCTCGTGGGGTCGCCCGTTGAACCCACCTCGGATGTTGGCCGTGCCGAACTAGCAGGGAGGTCAGCATTTCCGTCTCGCGGAAAAAAAATTCCCATACGTACGCCGTCATCGTTGGTCTTCAAAAGAATCAGCTTCGGTTCAAGAGTGGGCCATCTGAGAACACACCATGACAATGTTCAAATGGGCCGAAGCGGTGCTGAGCAGCCCGGCGGCGACGGTGAGAGCGGTCCAACGCATGATATCGAGGAATCTGGATGGGAAGAGAGGGATGGTTCAACAACGGTAGTTCACCAGACATGAGCGCCGACCATGACGGTCTTATATACACCCCGTACGCCTATCACCGTACAAGCACCCCACCGTCCTGCTCGATAAGCGGCGGCGCAAGAGACGAACAACCCTAGAAGCAGCAAAGTAGAAGCTCGATCAACTCCATGTGCCCTCGCGCGGTCATCTCCGTCCACTAGCGCGAACATCGAAATGGGTGCCTGATAGGGGCGTTTCAGGCTGCGACGGTCGTGGGCGCACCTTGATCCCGTGCAGCTCGGACCAAGCAATCGATATCGTCTCGTGGCTATCCATTCATGTGCCACGTATGGGGAACACGTCGAACTATATTTGGACGGCTGCAAGTTCCCTTGACGGCATCAATTGCGATACCGGACGGTATGTACGTCTTGCCAAGCACACGATCGTGTGCGCAGCTTTGTATACCATCCGGACATATCGACAACCGAGCGAGCCGACAACCGTACGAGAGCTCCTCCCTACGCGCAGGGCGAATGTCATGCGATATAATCAACGATCGTATGCGCCAACATCTGGGTACATGAATTCCGTGTACCAAGGACATTGGTCGGATACGCTCGGATCCGTCGTCGAGGGAGCGTCGAGGGCATTACCAGGTGATAGCGATAGCTACATGAAGCAGACTCCAGGAGGAACAACAGAGCCGCAGCGCACGAATCAGAAGGCATCAATCGTGCTTTGCCATCGATCGATATGACCGGCGCGAGTCCTTTGATACACATATACCCAGGTATACAACTTCTGAGCTCAATCACAACACTGTCAACATATTATACTGCGCTTTGCTCCTCGTGACCTCGCACACTGCTCCCGCTTACATTCATGATGCACCATTTGCGTTCGTCGCTCCAGCGGCACCATTGTTGGCCGGAGTGGCAGAACCGCCATTGTTACTGTTATTCGCACTGCTTGTATTGTTGGCATTATTCCCGTTGTTCTGCATGGCGGGATTCGCCCATTGCTGCAAACAGCCAAATTAGCACTCAGCTAGACCCAGCATGCTGACCCTGATACTCACTTGCAACTGATTCATTCGATACATCTTGATCTGCTCGGGCGTCCAAGACCCTCCATTCGGATGATCCGGAACCGGAATCTGATTCATGCTCGATATACCCGCTTCACGCATCAAGTTCATCAGGTGTTGACCCACCGACGAGCTCAGCGCGGCATTCGCGTTCGGTCGGGCGGCCACCTGTGTAGGGTTGCTATTGGCCGATCCGGGTCGAGGGATACCGGGATTCATCGGTCGAGGCGAGTTCTGGATGCCCGGCGGTCGCACCATATTTGGCAGTGCCTGGACTTGCGCGGGATTACTTGCCGGTGATTGAGAAGCCCGCTGAGCCATGCTAGCTGCAACTGCTGCAGCTGCTGCTGGGTTCTGAGGCATCTGGAGCCGCATGTTGGCTTGAGCAAGTCCGGCACGATGCGCATTCTGCAAGGCGGCAAGATTTTGATTCATCGGTGGACGAGGCATGCCGCCTGGGTTCTGTTGCAGTTGTTGCTGCTGCTGTAATGCTTGTGCCATCAACTGCTGTTGCGCCTGACTGAATGCGAGCTGCTGAGCGGCGCCTGGGGTCGATGGCGGCGGGACTGGTCGTATGGGTTGGGTTTGCCCTGGTATCATCTGTCCATTCGGTCCTGGTACCGTTGGCGCAGCCCCAGGAGGCGCTGGACCGCCTTGTTGTGCTTGGGCGGAAAGCTGACGCAGTCGCGCCTGTTGTTGCTGAAGTTGACGTGCTTGTTCCGCTCGCTGGATCATTTGTTGATATGCCATTTCCCCTAGCTCCTGTGGGTTCAGTACTCCCCGCTTTTCAAGATATGGTAGATGGCTTTCGTGAACGATGACAACAGCTCGGCCGACTGAAGAACTGTCAGTCAAGCTCGACGGTGATCTCATACGACTCACCATTCTGCTTCGCCTTGTTGGCTTCCCGACGTTTCTGAATCCTTCGAATACTATCTCGCAGCACAGTCGCCCGAACCTTCTTCTTCGAACCCTCATACTTGGTCGTCTTGGCAGGTTTCGCCGCTATATCCTTCTTGTTGGAGCCCCCTGGCGATGAAGGTCCTTCAGCCTGTCCATCGTCCGCCTTGAGCCCCGAGATCTGTGGGTTGATGGCACCTGCATTCGGCATAGCGGTGCTGGAGCCTGCTGCAGGAACGGCCGAGCCATCTGGTAGAGTCGATTGCGACGCCGCATTTGCCGCAGCCGTCGCTGCAGCATTTGCCGCCGCGAGCGCCTGTAATCGCTTCGAGGGATACCCAATCTTGACTGCCCATCGGTCAAAGCAGTCCCACGGAGTCCGCTTTTCCGTCGAAACGTAAACCCGAGCTGAGTTGACAACGTCGGCAATCAAGCGCCAATTGTAATCGTAATCCTTGGCGGCTCGAAGCAGGACTTCGTCGTCCTGTTCTTCCCAGATGAGCGCGGCCAGATGTTGTTCGGGATATTTGGGAGGCTCGGGTTCCACGATCTTGCCGTCCGTGCCGTGGCCTTTGCCCTTGTGGGCGCGGAAAATGTCTGTCGGCGGTATCAGCAGGTTCTTCCACTCGTTGCGAGCCAACTTACCCATGGAATTCTGGAAATCATCGAGAGACGGATCATTGAGATCTTCCTCCACGTCATACATGGGCCCAGCAGCATCAATCCATCGTCCATCCGGCGCCCGATTCCTTGAGGGGCTCAAAGCAGTCAACATGACAGGCCGCAAGTCAAACAGCCTCGAAACATGAGCCATCCGACTTCCAGCACCGGCCTCGTCCAGCCTCTTTTCGAATTTTCCCTCGGTCGGCACAGCGGGTGGACCAAACACGGCGAGGTCGGGAAAGATGTCAACAAGGCCAACTTCCGAGGGAACCTCGATCGTGTCGTCCAAGGATGTAGCTTCTTGAAGTACGGCAGCAACGTCGACCCCGAGAGACGTGCGATCAATCTCGAGGATCGGCTTACGCAGCATCGGCACTCGTGCTTCGAATTGCGCTTGACGCGCCTCGGCGTCATCAGTCTGCAGCTGAGACTCTCCGCCCATCAGGGTGGCATCCGCAGCATCCGTCTTGAGACCGTCAGGCAGGGGTGGCTCCACAGGGCCGACATCTGCGGACCATGAGTAAGGGTATCCGAAGAGGTCGCAAGACGTACCCATTGAATCCAGAGCGGCTTCTGCGAATGCTTCCTCCACTTCCTCTTCGCCGACCGCGTCTTCGCCATCGTCCTCTTCCCCGTCCGCATCATCATCCCCATCCTTCCCGTCAGCGCTATCCATCGGCAATCTCTCCTTCTTGAACGCGCCTTCCACCACCGACTCCTTTCCGAGCTCTTTCTCAACCGCTGCAACTTCCGCTTCACGTTCTTCCATCTCCTCGACGACCTCGTCTACTTGCTCTCGATCATTCAGCGTCGAGGCCGTCTTCATCGGTTCGTCCTCTTCCGCACTCGGCGCGAGGTGTTTCGTGTTGACCGTCTGGCCGCCCCAAGGTCTTCCGCCAACAGACATCTGTGCACGCTCTGCGTCGGATGCGAGATGCCAGTCTTGGCACCATAGAGCCATTCCGTACGCGGCCGCAAGCTTCCAGCGTCTTTCCTCTTTGAAATCCGTCGCCATCCACCTCTGCAGTGTCTTGTTAGTGACTTTGTGTCATACATGGACGCTATGCTCACCATCTCATCCAGCATATAGTCCCAATGTACCTTGCCCATGACCGGACCCCTGAAGCGTTTCATCTGCCTAAAACTCCACGCATTGTCCGTCTTGAGCTGCTCGATCCGTTCCATGGCACGCAGGTACTTGATTTCTTCGTATGCAGTCTGCCACCGCTCTGTCAGTCGCCGAGCGAATATCTGAGCCGGAAACTCACCTGCCAATCACGAGACGTCACACACTTGTTCGTCTTCTTCATCGCCCGTGAAACAGGATTGATGCGGAACCCGACGCCAAGCTCATAGAGATCCGAAGGCTTCCCCGTGGGTTTGAGCGCGTGGACATCACGCGTGGCAGGAGCAAGGGTACTCGAGTGTATCGGATTCGTAATCGTCTTGCCCTCCATCGTATCCGCCGCTTGTATAGACAACAGCGAAGTCGTCGCATCCACCGGGTTGGCCATGACAGGATTGATCGTACTCGACGTCGCCGCATCCGTCGAATCCTTGTTCCCCATTTGCGCCTGAAACGCCTCTACCTTCTGCCGCCGTTGACTCGGCTGAACATACGCCGGTGGCACGCCAAACGACCAGTTCCCGAAATTCGGATTATCAACGGCGCCGTTCGCCTGCCCATCAGATCGCGTACGGTCTCGTTTCCCGCTGTCACGGTGGTGTCGATGCTTGGAATGGTGTTGCACATGCGGCAGGGGATGTAGATTGGCGGCGTAAGGAGATTCGAGCGGGATGAGACCTTCGCCGACGCCGGGAACCGTGCTTCCAAATCCGAGTTCTGTCGCGGCTCCCGAGGCTGCTGGCGGTACGATATGCGGATCCATCGGCGGTTCGTATGCTGCACTGTTGGGTCGACCGTTGAGCCATTTCGGTGCTGGTCGTGTAACATCGGATTCTCCTAAACGCGGACGATAGACTTGTCGTTGCGGAGCCGATATTGTCGGTATGGCGAACACTATCGGTGCCGGCGATTCATCGACCAGCATCTTCTGCTCCACGATATCCTCTTCCTGCTGCCTCCGTTCACTCGCCGAAACCGCATCGAAATCCGGTAACGCAATCTTCAACGTCCCATCCTGCCACCTAGCCTCATTCCGAAACATCTGCCACGCCTCGCCATCCTCCTCTTGATCCTCCTCCTCCCTCAATTCGGCCCCAACATCCAACATCCCATCCCCAGCGACAACCGACCGAATCATCCGATACAGCGCCCGCAAGTTTCCGTCCCGCGCATGCTGTATTTCCGTGCGGGCGTCGGTCTTTTCACGCACGAGGAGCGTGACGGCTTGCGAGAGCTCCGAGGGCGTGACGTCGATGTCCATCGCGTGCGACTGGGTGTGGGCGACGACGAGTGATGAGGAGTTACGACGGATGAAATGGCAGAGATCAACATGTGGCTTCTGAGACGAGGTGAATTAGCGAGTGCTGCATGCGATCGACGCGCGAAAGCAGCCAACGGCCGCCGGTCATGCTCTGCTGCTGTGCACGTCCCTGTCCTTATTCTCTTACTTTTACTTCGAGGCATGGGAGTGTCTAATTATCGAAAAGACACATGAACCTACATCTAGCAAGGATCTAACGCAAATAACCCAGGTACCTGTTGCATCCTACAAGTCCCGACGGCAGATCGCGCTGCCTTCATTTCGAAAGGCTGCCATCCAGGCTCGGTAACGACTCATGCGGACATTCTGTCTAGAGCGCATCCAGCTCAATGGCGCTGATCTTGGAAGTAATTCGGAAGTCAGTCTGACGAAAAGGTCCCCTAGCAGGCGGTATCGCGATATAGTGTTCTCTGTCTCCCCGTTTCGTCATCGGACCAATCAATGTAAACAGACACGAAAGCTTGGTCATCAGAGGATCATAACATCAGCAGAAAAGATACAACGAGGCAGAAGGCAACAGACTTTGCATGTGGCGAATAACGTCCAGGCAAGGCAAAGGGCCTGCAGCGGTCAAGCAGGTCCAGACATTTGCCTGGATTCATGTCATTGTCTACTCTTTTCACACGCGCGCGGGCAAACCATCATTGGTGTAGATATAGGCACGAGTACCATCTCCGAGAGGCTGTCCCACGCCCCACTTTTGCGGATTCGGGTAGGTGGGCCAGCTGCCATCGATCTCGACATTCGCTGGACTACGAAGGAGGAAGCATAAGAAGATAAGCTGAGCTCCCACTCGCCAGATATTGACACTTGCATTCGGATCTGGTCGCGTCCACCATGCATGGAAATCCTAGAGATTTTTCCCGCTCGGACTCGTTTCTCGCCTTCTCCCTCGGGTCTGAGATCGTCCAAGATATAGATCTGGTTTCCAATCTTTCGTTCCTTGCCGGATGGCTCTTCCGCATGGTCCGGCAAGCCAGCGTGACGACCATTGTTTGTTTTAATGAAATGGTTGAATACCTTCTCAGCGCCTGCGTCCTTGATATCTTTGACGAATGGGGCTTGGCCTCCAGGGTAACACCATGGGAAAACCATGGTGCTTTCCTTGGGCTATCAATGGGCAAAGAAGGCTTCAGCATCACTTATCACGATGACGCAGCACAAGGTAGGTCCCCTCACATTGTCACCGGCTTGCAGAATCAGCGAGCACACTCCTTTGTATGGCACGATAGCACCGAGCTCCTTTTCATCGATCCAGGCTCCAAAGTTGTAGGTGAAGCTTTTCCAGTTTGCTTCCTCGAACATAAGAGCCAATACGCTACACGTCCCGCATGCTAGCAAAAGAAACGAAGTCGCGAGGGCGATCCCAGATTTGCCACCGAACATGTTATGGGTTGACGTCGAGAGAGTTATTTCGGAATGACGTGTCTTGTTACAGTGTCTGTGAACGGCGGTGATTTTCCGAGGAGCCAGTTGCACATGGCCACGATTTTATGTGTCACTATGACTCCTCAAAGGACATCAGGACATAGGGAGCGAACAAAGGCATGATATTTGATGCTAATGGCGAAACCCTTCCATTTTTTTTTGCCCTTTCGGTATTGCTCTCCCTTCATGCAAAACTGTCAACGGATGGTTTCTGAACCCTGAGCGACCACAGCGCCTCTGGACGGCTCGCAAATTACAATGGGATTGCGTGAATGGATAAAGACAACCCGCTGAGGGTCTTCACGCATCGACAGATTCATCATCCTTTGTGATATCCCTTCACGATTTCCCTTTCAGCCGCAACTTACTATAAGTTTAGAAGCCAAAAAAATAAATCATCCCGTTGTGAGATGAGGTCCTTTAAGCATCATTGTCCTACACACGACAGTCTGCAGACTTGGGTACGAAGATCACGGAATATTCGAAGTTCGAAAGCAGCGGAGTGTAATGGCGACTTTTTGTGTGAAGTTCGAGAGGGTCGCCCTGGCAAGAGACAGAGAAAGAGCTGAGAAGTCCGTCTTCGTCTTGGCGGTCCTGCCATCGTGAGCGAGGTGAACTCTGCGCCTTTCCTTCGGATCGTGTCGTTCACAGCCAAAGTATCTATGGTATCTACAAAGGAGAGTGCGGCAGATGAAAGCCTTCAATCCTTGTCCTCGTGTATTCTTTGAACCGATGTTAGCGTCTGCTTTGATGAACGAGTCGTTCGAGCAACTCATCATATCACCACCCATTGTAGCTCGGCCAGATTCTGCTAGGCATGTGGGTTCAGCATTTGAGTTTGCGTTGGGCGTTGCCCTCCAAATCGTCCCGCACATGTGCAGCTGCGGTCTCGGAGACATAGGTCGTTGCAGAAGCTTTGGCGGCGCACCAGCAGCGTATGCTTTACAGATACAACAAATGGAAGAAGCGACTGATCACTGCCCAGAGCATGTGGGCTTGGGCAGGGTCCCCAGGGACAAGAAAAAGACCGATGACGAGAAGGAGATCGAATCATTGAGAAAAGCCCAGCGATTTTTCCTTGGTTCGGCACTCACGGCACGCAAAATCAGGGAAGAGGATAGACCAGTCGTGAGGGATCAGTATTTCGACCAATACTACATTGGCTTTGCTCCTTGCGTCCATTCTCTACCTATAAACTCAACCCTCTGCACAGCTCACTCAACCGTTGCGTCGAATGCCGGCCCTCGGAAGCTTGAGTCACGTGACTACTCTCGGTCCGGGATCGCCGTTGGTTCAAGTCTCCGCTTCCTCCCATTGCGCTGTAGAGTATACAAGCTCCGGGTAGTTATCCGTCTACGAGCATCATCATTGGCACCATGTTCACTTCCACATCACATCACAAGCAGCCTTGCAACCATGTTTGCGCGCGCTTTTTGTCCAAGAGTTCAGGTGACCGCACGAAGACCCATCACGCGGCCGTTCCATACCTTTCGAGGTTCTCTCCCATGTCGACGATACGTCGCTTTGGTACGAATCCTTAGTGCGCCGCTGACCCAAAGAGCTGACTCGTCCTTATCCTCAGACATCAGTCGTAGTCGGCTCCAGTCTGACATTATGGACCGTCGGATCATGGTCCACTGTCCACGCCGATGCGCCGCTTCATGAGCATGTCACACCCGGGAAAACGGACGAGCGGTCACTGCAAGGCGCCGGTTTGATCCCGATGTCCGAAGTCTCTTCGCATAATCGGAGAGAGGACTGCTGGGTCGTCGTAGAAGGTCAAGTATGGGACATGACAGCGGTACGTCTCATTCCACCACAACTCCACGTTCATCGCTGATGATTCCATATCATTAGTTCCTACAATCCCATCCTGGTGGCGCTGCACCGATCATCCGAATGGCGGGAAAAGACGCAACGTCCCTCTTCAAAGCCCTTCATCCGCCCGGAACACTGGAAGAGTACGCAATCGATCCGACGTCACTGATCGATGGGTCCGCGGATGACTCCGAGGATGTCGGGAAGCCCAGGTTTGTTGGGCTTGTAGATCGGGATACGATCGTTGCTTTGCCAATGGACGAGGGACAGAAAACGGCTGAGGGAGAGAGGGTACCCTTGGGGCAAATTATCGGACTGCCGGATTTCGAGGTGAGTTGTATGTTTTGCGTGAGGTCGAGAGCATACGGCGCGGGCGGAGATTGCACTTCGCATTCGAAATATTGCGCAATGTTGCCGATCGCCGGGCGAGCGGTATGGTCATCTCTGCTTCCCCCTTTTCCGCTTCTGTTATGCCGCCGAAATGGATTCACAAGAAGCGTTTGACTATTTTCTCATCGCTCTTCCGCACACCTCGCAATCGGTCTACATCTCGCGCCATCTATGACAGAGCGTTCTGTCCTCATGCAACCCCGGCGAGTACTAACGGTTGTCCCTTGCAGCCCGCCGCCGAACGCATCCTGACGCCTAAGGCCTGGTCATACTATTCTGCCGGCGCAACAGATGAACTGAGTGAGCGCTTTTGATATAGCTCAATGCTTTTTCGCTGATATTATGCCTGCTACAGCGCTCGCGCTCAACAAATCCGCCTATAATGCCATTCTCTTCCGTCCACGCGTCATGGTCGATGTGGACGAGGTGGATACCCGGACGACGTTTTTGGGTCATCCGGTGGATTTGCCAGTCTTTATTGCGCCGGCGGGGATGGCCAAGTTGAGGTAAGATGCAAGATGACGAATTACAGGAATATACAAGTGCTCACACTCCGCGTTTCCACTACCAGCCATCCAGAGGGCGAGGCATTATTTGCCAAGGCCGCGGGCCAAGAAGGTATCATCCAATTCGTCCGTCTTCCGGTCTCCGCCACGTCAACTACATGCTAACCCATATCGCAGGTCTCGACAAACGCCTCTGCAAAACTCGACGACATCGTCTCGGCTCACTCCACGCCCGATCAGGTATTCTTCATGCAACTCTACGTTGACCGCCAACGCGCCAAGTCCGAGGCGCTCGTCCGCAAGGTTGAGGCCCTGGGGAGGCTCAAGGCCTTGTTTGTGACTGTGGATGCGGCGGCGCCGGGGAAACGGGAAGCGGATGAACGCGGGAGGGCGGAGATTGAGGTGGTGCGTCTTGTCCTCCTTGCCAATATCAGAGGAAAGCTAACTCTCTCTTGCGCGCAGTCGTCGGGGATCTCGGGCGGAAAGATCCAGTCGGACGCGAAAGGCGGTGGGATCGGTCGTTCCGTTGGGGGATTTATCGATCCGACGTTGAACTGGAGTGATATCGCGTGGTTGCGAAAGCAGACGGATCTGCCGATTGGGCTCAAGGGCATACAGACGGTCGAGGTGAGTTGAGGGTTCTGCGAGTGATGGATGTCGCTGATGGATTCTACAGGATGCGAAACGAGCGTATGATCTGGGATGCGAGGCCATCTATCTCTCTAATCACGGCGGAAGAGCGCTCGACGGGTACGTCTATCATGTCTCGTGGCTATTTCAGCGCTTATTTTCTCCTCAGATCCCCACCCGCACTCTATACCCTGCTCGAAATCAACAAGTTCTACCCCGAGATCATCCACAGCGGGAAATGCGAAGTCTACATCGACGGCGGCATCCGCAGGGGAACGGACGTCGTCAAGGCGCTGTGTCTCGGTGCCAAAGGCGTCGGAATGGGTCGGCCGTTCATGTATGCGTTGACGTATGGGGAAGAAGGCGTTCGGCATGCTATAGATAGTGAGTCGAGGTGGCACCGTGATTGGGGAGTTTACTGATGGGCTTTCAGTCGTGAGGGATGAGGTACAGACCACCATGCGGCTGTTGGGAGTGACAAAGCTATCCCAGCTAGGACCTCATCTGGTGAGTCTCTTCTCGCAACGATTCAGAGAGTCGCTCATTCGGTATTGCAGCTAAATACAAAGGCGCTCGACCCGTTGGTGGCGGATAGCCCGATGTTCTCGCCCGAGGAGATGCGAAGGACGAAGCGGACGTGACCAGCAGTGGCCTCGGCTGTGCAGCTGGCTGTGCGAGGGAACGGCATAGATTCGATTGTTGTAGCTGTGCTTGCTCGTAGCGTGACGATAATGATATCGCTATTCACCATCGTTCATATGAAGCTTAGCACAAGCAGCTTTGAACATCCCGAATTTTCCTGGTTCGGGATCCTCGGCTACCGAAGGCTATGGCCGGGACGAGCGGTCCGACGGATCCGTCAACGGCGATCCGAGCGTGTCGTGCAAGTTGGTTGATAAGTGGCATATTTCGCTCATCATCCTCATGGCGTGTCACACCTTCGAGTCATGGGAGACACGTTGAACATCAAGATGACCACCACGACACCCAACATTCTCCTCTTTGGCGTCGGATCGTAAGCTGTTTTCGTCTCGGTTGACGCCATCGTCGAGCTCACCCTTGACCATCGTAGAATCGGCTCCGTATATGCAGCAATCTTTGTGCTATCGAGGCGATGCAACGTGCATGTCGTTGCTAGGTCCAACTACGACGCCCTCAAGAGCCAGGTAGGCTAAAATCGTAAGATCGCTGGGGAAGCTTTGCAGCTGATGTGCGGTTCGGGGCAGGGTCTGACGTTGCGGTCGAGCAAGTTTGGGAATCACGAGGGTTTACGATTTGACGGTGGTACGTGCTCGTCGCCTCCAATAGCTTACGACGTCTGATATCCCGTCTCTAGTCTATCAAACGTGCGAGGAAGCCGCGAAATCCGGAACGCATTTCGACTACGGTACGTCATTTCCCTATGCACCCCACAGAATCCCGGATACTGATAAAAGTCACCATGCACACTCAGTCGTATGCAGTAACAAGGCCCTGCTCGACGCCAAGCCTTCGCTCGCGGATCATCTGAAGCCGGTCCTCAAGGAGGGAACGACAATCGTCCTGTTCCAGAATGGGGTCGGGGCGGAGGAACCGCTGCATGAGGCCTTCCCGGGCAACACGGTGCTCTCTGCGTGTGTAAGTTTCCGCCTGTACGAAGGGTAGAGTTGCGCTGATACGTTTGGTAGGTATGGACGGGCGCAAAGGTTCTCGGTGCCGGCGAGGTGGAGCAGTTCAATCGCGAGGGACTGACAATCGGCGTGGATCACGCCGAGGCACTCGATGCTGAGGAGGAGCAACGCCGGTTGGACGTTTTTGTGGAGGTGTTGAGGGCAGGAGGGAGCGATGTGACGGTGTGTGAGGATATTCAGAGCGAGCGGTGGGTCAAGGTGATTTGGTGAGTTACGTCTCGGGAAGAGAGAGATAGCGTGCTGATGCTGTCTCGACAGGAACGCATGCTGGTAAGCTCTACGCGCCGTTTGAGGGGTTTTTTTCGGCTGACGGAATGCGAAAGGAACGCCGTCACGACCGCGACTCAGCTCCGCACAAACCGTTTCCTCGAGGCGTCGCCGCACGCCATGACCCTCTCGCGCGCAATCATGGGCGAGGTCGTCGACGTTGCGAGGGCAAAGGGATTGACGGTACCCGAGGGGACGGTGGATAAATTGATTGAACAGGTGAGATTCCATGTCCGTGGATCGCAAGGCGATGAATGGCTGAATGGCTGAGTGTAGTGCACGAGCGTCAAGGATGGATTGCCGAGTTCGATGCTGTTTGATTACCTCGCTGGACGACCGACGGAAGTCGAGGTGCGTCATGATGAAATGTTGACGATATCGTGTGACTTGGTCGCTAATATGGTTTCGTGTGGCAGGTCATCCTCGGGACACCGCTTCGGGAGGGGCTGAGGCTTGGTGTTCCGGTACCTTCGCTGACAGCGTGAGTCGTTTGGCATCGATCGCTGAAAGGTTCCAGGACTGATTACGCGTGTTGCACGAATATAGCATGTATAGCATCATCAAGGCTCTGGATTGGAAGAATGCGCATCCGGAAGAGGCAAAGGTGTAAAACGTTGTATCTGGTGGCGAACGAGCGAGGAGACATGTCGTGTATCTGGCAGGGAGAACGGCGTTGACCGAAGAAAGAGCACGCGGGCCAAAGGGGAGTTGTATATAGATTGGTATACTACACCTCGTGGGATGGCAACAGACAGGTAGAGCATACCATCCATCGACAGGATGAGTCTCCTTATCCTCGCCATCCTCCTCCACGCGCTGACCTCCTCCGCGAGCCCGGCCTCGTGCCACCCACGCGCATGGGTTCGCGCACCAGACCTCACGCCGGGACTCGTGACGGCCGCTCATGCGAGGTTGAGCTTGAATGGAACGGGATGCGACGACGTTGTGCAGTGGGAGGTCGGCCTGCGGCTGAAGGAGAGGGCTATTTTCAAGTTTCAGTATGTCCCTGGCCGACGCCTTGCCTGTGTTGGAGGTTGATGGTGGATTAGCGTCGCGAATGTAACGATGCCCGAACGGCCCGTCTTTGACAATTCGTTGGCAGAGGGAGATGACGAATCTTTCGACTCGAGGGCGCCCGGTGATATCTTTTCGTCTTCTTAGTACGCGAATGCAGGCAGGAGTAAGCGATGGGATGCGTATCAGGAAAAGGTCAAGGCGTACGGTACGTCTCCCTTCCCGTCATCCGTGGAATTGCTGATGCAGTTTATGCTGAACGTGCGTCAGAGGATTCCCTGTCGGCGAGGAACCTGTGGAACTCTCGTGCTGCGGAACGCCATGTCTTTGATTCAAGGATCGCTCTTCCGCTCGAGGGCGCCGGAGGAGGTATGTCCTCTGGCTTAAGATATTCATTGTCATCAGTGTCTGATGGCAATGTACGCAGAACATGTCAAGGGTACGAACAGGATCCTGCTGCGTGATTTCAGGGTCAATGTCCCGTCGACGAACGTACGTATCTCAAGACACCGACACATTACAGACGCATCGCTGACGGCTCTCGCAGTTCCCGTATACTCCCGCAAGGGGGATCCGATTCTTCTCCGGTGGTGAACTGCAAGATGTAAGCCACACTTCTTCCCTTGCCATCCGGGTCTTGACCTCACCTTCGTGTCGCCTATCCGGCAGATCTCCTCGTTCGAAAACATGTTCGAGTATTACTTTTTGATTACGTTCCCCGATGGCGCCGTGGTTGACGTTCCAGCGGGGAAGACGGCGTTTCTTCTCTCCGTGGAAGAAATCGCTGATGACAATGAAGGGGCAGCGGAGCCGGTGGTGAGAAGGCTCCAGCTCAAGGACGCGTGGCGGATGGGCGATGACGTTCCTGATTGTGTGAGTTTCCCATGACGCGTGCACACGGATGGCTGGGCTGACGACGGATTACAGGATAGAGATAGAACGCCCGAATTTCACGTCGAGGTTTGTTCTGCCCGCCAATGAAACCCTAATCGCCGGTACGTCCGTTTCCACTTCTCCCGGCAGAAGAAACACTCGCTGACCCGACCTGCTCAGGAACGACGCACATGCTAAACATAACCATTCACCAATCCGGGAACAGCTCACAATTCCCGACAGGAATTTCAGCCCACGTTAACACCTGCACGTCCGATACGTGGGCCGCCACGTACGCGTTCGATGAGGCTCACGCGCGTGCTGTGTCTTCGTGTGTGCGCGATGGCGAAGATGGAGGCCCATGGATGGACGCACACGGAGGGATGGACAAGGTGCTAATGACGCAGCCGAGGGAAACGTATCTGGACGATCAAGCCGGCCGAAGTGGGCTTCGGAGTGGTTCTGCCGAATTCCTAATAGATCGTGGGTCGTTGTGGAGGACGGTAGGGCAGCCGACCACTTTGCGCGAGACCGGAGAGTCGCAAAGTGTACTGGTGAATTTGACAATGTAAGTTTGGCCCACCGTGCGCCCGGGAGGCGACAGCCTGACCCCTGCGACCAGTCCCGCCGACATCACATACACGTACAACCGGACCTTGCAAAGCAGCGAGATCATGCTCGTGATAAGCGTGGACACCGAGTACGGATGTCAATTCCAGGACCCTGTGGATCCCGCACAGGAGCTCACCGACGACGCGCTTTGGCTACCGTGGTGGCAGGAATCCGCTGGGACTGCGCGGCCGAAAGCGAGGAAGAGGTGGTCGACGCGGTACAAAGATTGCCGTCTCGCCGTCTCTGGATCGAATGTGGAGGCGTTCGACGCCACTGGTGGACTACAAGGACCCTGTGGCGAAGGCCATCGTCTTGTCGGCGATTGACGCACCGCCCGTACTCGAGCAGGCATATCCCCTTGTTGACACGTCGATTCATGAATCGGAAGATGATTTGCAGAGGACAAAGTATGATCTCTGGCCGAGGCTGCCGGTGTGCAACGAGAAGACGCACGGACGGTGTGGTTATGGCCTCGGCGAAGGACTGGTCGGCGAACTTTGGGCCAGATACCAGTGGTGAAGCGAGAAAAATGCGGTCAAGTCGCAAGGATCACAGGTAGTGTTACAATAGGGCCCTCCCGGTCTAATTTATTATAGCTCATATATGCAAACATACAACTTATTCCTACTCGATCGAAAATAGATGAATCAACGCACGACTACACGCTCGCCTGCCCCGACCATCCTTGCCGCCCGTCGGACTGCACAGATCGTGTCCGACACCACCTTTGATGACAACCCACGCTTCCCTTCCTTCCTCGCTCGTGATCTCTTCCGCCAGCGCTCGCTGTCCCTCGGCCCATGCCTTGTTTCGCTGCATCTGCAAGTCGGAACTGAGGATGATGGCCGGCTTGTCGGAAGGATACCTCGGTGGCTGGGCACCGAGGAGCGCCTTGTACGACTGCGAGTGATGGGTGTGCGACTCGTACACTTCGGCCGTCAGTCGCGATCGCAGCGGCGTCGAAAGTTCGGCGGTCGAGGGCGACGGGCGCTTGGATGCGAGAACACGCGACATGCTCGGGTCGTATTGCGTAAAGAGCGAGTAGAAGCGTTTGATACCGAGCGGCGAGATGAGCGTCGGCAAGAGGTGCGTAAAGAATCGATGTACGCGAAGCGTGAGCATGTTGTACTCGGGCGGGAACCGGAACCAGGTCTGGGCGCTCTGCGAATCGAGGTAGAGCAGGCTGTGTACCTTGTCGGGATAGGAAGACGCGAATACCCGGCTGACGAGACCACCGTAGCCGTCCCCGACGACGATGAACGGTCCCTTTTCGCCCGAGGTCGTCAGCGCCTGATGCAGAGTCTCGGCAACCATGCCAAGCTCGACAGGGCCCATGTCGCTGAAACCGTACCCGGGGCGATCCCATGTGCATACTCGGGCAACCTTGTGAGCGGCCTGAAGAGCCACGATCCAGCTGCCGGGATATGGGCTCACTTGGTTGATTTCTGTGCCGTTATTTGGCGGCTGGGGGTAAGGAAGCCGCCTGTTGGGGTTTGGGACTCGTGCAGCGGGCAGGTAGGCAATGGTCCCGGGCACGCCCGAAGGCGCCTCATAGAGGATCGTCGGATAGTGTGTGTGATTCTTTCTCGGCCTCTTGTGGTCAGGCGGGAACTGATCGCCGCCGCCGTTGAAAGACTCAAAGTCGGTCTCCCACAAGGTTGGACCGGCATCTTCGGGTGAGCCCTTTTTGGGCGGATCGGCGCAGACGAGGTGAACGTTGAACGTCCAGGGGTAACCTTTGGGTTTGACCGGTATGAGCTTTGACTCGGGCCGAAGAAGCGGCGTGGTGTTATCGTAGGCCGTCAGGCAGAGGTTGCAAAGCAGCAACTACAAGAGGTTAGCACGCGAGAGCATGCCGAGATCATTGGACTTACGACAAGACACGTCGCCCCGGCGAGACCCGCCACGAACCCGGCAAGCGCCCGAATCCATCCCCAAATGGTCGCGAGCATCCCACGCTTCTCCATCCCGACGAGCACACGCGCGACATGTTCCTCCTGCGCAGCCGATCGAGCGGGAGTAGCCGCCCGGGCGGTCGTGGTCGTCTGTACGCCATTCGTCGTCGTTGTTTGCTGCGCAACGACCGGTTCCCCACTGCGCAGGCCGTGTCGGCGCGCGAGAACTTGGAGTACCCTGCGTCCTTCCTTTTCACGCGCGCGATTGACGCCGAGGGCGGCAAGGACGGCGATGGTGTAGGTTGCGACCGTCAGTCCGAGCGGCAGGAACATGAGCGGATAGTGCGCTTTGCGGAGGGGCGGGGAGATGATGGTTAAGAGGAAGATAGGGAGCAGGAGGACGAGCGAGAAGAGGTTGGTGAGGAGGAGTAGGGAGATGGGTTGTGAGAACTAGAGGAGGCAGTGGTCAGCAGATACGCTAGCAAGGGTCGTTAGCAAGTCTCTTTTGCCCGAGACCGGTCCAGAAGTTATGAAAGAGCCTACATTCGTCCAACATCATGCACGACACCCAGTCACGCTCAAACGCTGAAATGGAGCGAGAGACGCGGTCCGACGTATCACCGATTTTCGAGACAACGCCACGGGGCTTTCGACTCGTCTTTCGTTGCATGCTCTCACTTTCATGGCTTCCGCAGAACCGAGCGTACGTGGCGTGACGTAGCACGAATACATTTCGAAAAGCATACGAATGACTCAGTCAGGACGCCTTTTCGCTCGAACATCATCGCGATCGATCTTTCTCAAAGCCTGGGGCTCGCCATCGCAAACGGGCTTGCAACTCTTTTGCCGCGCACGACGAGAATGTCGATGCGACCGCGTTACTGCACATCTCATGACGGGTACGGACGTGATCTTTCTGATGTGGTCGACCGCGCCGCGGCAGACGACACGGCTTATAATTGGCCGTCCTACGAATGCCTCGTGCTTTGCTGACCTGAACGTTGTCATTTTCGCTCTGCTTTCGAACACAATCACACTCTCTTTGCTCGACTGCTCCTCACGAATCATTCTCGCATCGCTGAGACTCGTCTTTTTGACTCACGAATAAGATCCCCCCAATTCCCGCCCACGCGCCAACACCAGCAACCCACGCCTCAACCAAGCCATCGCCCCGATACCTTAACCTTCCCAATCCCCAGACGCCCGTGAGGTCGTATGCTGCGCCCATGCCGAGGAGGACGGCGGTGATGCTTGTAAGGACTGTCAAAATCACAAGGAGGAGGAATAACGTGAAGAGTCCTGGAGTTGTGAGGATTCTCTGCGTTGAAAAGAGTGGTTAGCATCTGTGTGAGAAGTCTGATTTGAAGGGGGACATACCCGATTCGCAACTTTCCGCGCCTCGACATCCGTTTCCGTCGTCTGCGCAACCGACGCATCATCCGGCACCGCCTGATACCCTACACAAGCCTGTTCAGCAGCATTTCCTCGAAAGCATAATGGCGAAGAACGTACCTTTCGGTTTCCCCTTCGTTATCAACTTTGCGCGTTCCCCATGCTGCGTTGGCTGCGCGCCGAGAACGCGGCCAGTGGTCGATGCCTCCGCTGGCGTATCGGGTGGTGTAGGGGTCGTTGTTGTTGAAGGCATCTTGTAGTTGCCCCTGACTTGGGAGGTGAAGTGGATATGTGGCGAGGAGGCAAATGGAGATATGGAAAGTGTATTTGGAGGATAGGGAGGGGCGGAATGACGTAGGTGGGGGCACATGTCACGTGATCCTCGAGGGCGATTTGCCCCCGTTATCTGAGCGAGTATGACAGTCGCAGTTTGGGATCAGAGTGCATGTATGCCCCAACAAGTCCGTCTATGCGCAAATGGCCCTCAGGTCAAAGGACAGCTGACAAATGTTTATTCGCGTCTTGGATGACTATAACATGAGCTGGGCTTCGCGTTGGGGATGATCGCGTAAACTTTGAAGGGCAAAAGACATGATTGTGATTCATTTTACTCCTCAGACTACTCATAATCACTAAATACTAGACTACAAAGGTCGAAGGGTCTGGACGATGGGGGACTCCTGGTTCTGGGCAGAGACGCGAAAGCCGCAACGAGGATGGGGGGATGCAAAGGCCTTGATGGTTGCGCTCACGCAGATTCGGATTTTGCGGAATTGAAAAAGCCCTTCGTGACTTCCGAGGTGTATCCTTCCATGAAGCCCTCAAGGGCTTCCGTACTGACCGAGTGCCAATCACTCAAGCTCTTGTCTCGACGTTCAACTCGTCGCATGAAATCTTGCGGATTGCTTTGCCACATCTCCAGATTGTGTTGGCTGCCCTTCTGTTCCAGAAGGGAGATGATGCGTTCCCGCTCCTGGAGCATTGCCGCGTATTCTGCGTTCTCCTCAAATGACCTACCAAACTGAGTGCAGAACCATTCTCTCATGGAGCTTTTCAAGCTTGCGGCTTTATCCTTCGTCAACGCAGCCCTGTCGTAAACATCACCTGTGCATGCAGGCACCAACGACGCGGAAGAGGAGTCATGGGAGTCCCCGTCGACGTATGATATCTGGAAATCCGTATCGTCCTCTCGTGGCCAGTAGGCTTCGGCCCGGGCATTCTCGATCCTCTGCTCTTGGGCATCCCTTGCCTCTTGGACTGACTTGTTCTCTGCGTCAGCAGGCATCTTGATTGTTGTCGAGGTGGCTATATGAGAGACTTGAGCGGAGAAGAATAGAAGAAGAGTTGGCGATGGTGATGAAGGTTGATTGAAGAGGGATGAGTGTCTTTCGAGGTGTAAAGTTTACAGAGCGAAACGCACAGCCTTATATGGTCAAATGCAGATCGATATCACGCCATTTTGCGAAGGGTGCAGAAGCTTGCAGATCAAAAGAGATAAAATGATGAGGATGAGGTCCATTATAATTTGGCCTTTAAAGGTAGGCATCAAGCAAAGACAGCCGCGTCACTCGGTTGGTTTACTCTCTACGTTGTACCCGCTTGTAGCTCGGACAGGGGTGACCCTGCATTGTGAAAAAAAAAGTCGCCGAACGCAAAGGCTATTCAGCAGCCTTCTGACCAGATCTTGCTCAAACCATATCGATCAAAGCCCAGCTGCGCTCTGTAGGGCGCATCGAACGACTCTCGGCTCAGTCGGCCCTCTCATGGTCCCATAAGGGCATGAAAGTCGGCGATCAGTCCATGTGTTTCAACCAAAGTGCCGTCGAGCAAAACTAAGAGCCTTTTCAAACAGAACTATGTATGTTACCGTACGGAAGGCACTTAGTGGTAATGCCAGAAACACTACGTTCAAGACCGCGTTGCATAGATTCAATGGCTGCCGCGGCTCAACCTGTGATTTCGATGTCGGATACCGCGGTTCTAAGTGATTCGTTGGGTGTCCCTGTAACTGAGTGGCTTGGCATAGCTTTGTCGATGTATTCATATCATCTGGGGTTGCAATGAGACTAAGGCTAGAGCTGTCGTTCCTGACATTGGCTAATCGATATTGGAAAGATACAGCTCGAAGCGGTAAACCGTACAGTTTACTGTGAATGTCACGCGGGCATGTGATCGATTCTACGTCAGCAAGATCGCACCGCTGTTGTAATGGGTACTAGCACAATGACTTACTCCTGTTAGGTAAGATAGTCCTGAATATATGCCTAAGTGGAAGAGAAGGGTAGCTGATTCTTGAGAAAGTCTTGCACTCAAGGTAGCTTCGTGATTGAAGGTGAATCAAAGGGTGATCAATAGTCATGGGGGCTATTACAACTGCCAGTCGTGGCTGCTATATATACGTGTCCGAGTACGGACATAAGGTAGCGAAAGCCAGCAGTTCTAAATCTGCCGCTGGGCAGATGTTGAGCTGAATGACCTGCGCCTGGGCAGATGTTGCTTTGTCTATTTCTGAGTCCCGTTTTTATATTCTAGTCGACACGTCATTAGCGATCTAGAGCACTAGCTAGTTCGTTTGTCCAGAAGCATTAAGTGATTATAGCTGCTGGGAGTAACTACAACTAGCGTGTTGAACTTAGATACTAAAAATGACATACACTAAGGTAATAGCAGGAGAAAGGGGCGTCCCTATATAGTGAAAGCGCCCTATTCAGCACCCGTCACGACACACTTTAATCATTTTCCTGAAGTTGTTCTTTAGAGCTTCATGACTGAGCAACTCAGTCTTCCCAGTCTCTGCAACTGCGGTCAAAGCATTGAAGCACTCCTGAATCCAAGCTTCGTCCCATTTTATCTCGAGTAGTATGGGCCATCCCGAGAGCCATGTGTGTATCATGCCTTCCACTTCATTGACGTGGACCTTCATGCTCCGGAAAGCTACCCCGCTCTGGTTCAGACAGACAGACGGAGAGTTCGACGACCCCTTGAGGGCGAAGCCAAAAGTGTTCTCGCTGCCTCGCTGCACATGTCTGCTGTCTACTGTCAGTAGAAGATATACCTCTGTCACGCCCTCCGGAGGATCTACGAACGCCGCCGCAAATCTCCGCTCTTGCCCAGCGGAGGGTAAGTTCTGGGTATATTCGTTCCAGTAACCCCTTGCATTGTGCTTCCCCATCTCACGAACGATGGAATCGACGTCCACATCACTGGCGTCTGCTATGATAGCAGTTTCTTCTTGATCTCCAGCATCTGACATCGAGTCTTTTGAAGGCACAGACGGGGTGGCTGAACGTGAGGGAACGTTCGACTGCCTCGATTCGGGTCTGATCTGAGAGCCGACCACTTCAGTCGCGGAAAGCATCGCCCCTGATGTTGCCGGAAGTGTATGAAAGGATGCTCGAAGTGAGTGAATCTTGCTAGTGCTCAGTATGGAGTACATACCTGTAACCGCCCACTGTGCATAAGTCCCCTGATGGCACGAAGGAAAGCGTCTTATCAGGAAAGCCTATGCCAGAGCCTCCTTCAGTATCCACTGATACTTCTGTGCTCTCGGGATTGTTTGATTCAGGCTGATTTTCGTCTGACTGGTGTGACATGTCGCGTAGCAGAAAGTGGATTGTAAGGAAAAAGGTCGAGCGGACTTGATAAAGTGTTGTCCTTTAAGGGTGGATGTGGGACGAAGGGGGATAAGGCCGGCAGACTCGGTGCTCAAGTTGTATTGTATATATATATATATAGCAAAGCAAAGAGTGATATTGCGCCATGGTGAACTGTTCTCAGGAGTGCTGTGGAGACAGACCCCTGAAGCAGAACAAAGGGAGAGCAGGGGAAAGCGACCTTTAAAGGCCTCCTTGGACTTGCCCTCTTTTGTTGCTCAGTTCCTTTGGATCTGATCAGGAGGATCCGTAGAGACCAGACCTCGACCAATGGTACGTGCTAGAGCTTCCTCTAAGGATGACTCGGTCGCATATATCATGATGACTTCAAGGGAGGTCGGCTGGGTCGACAGATCCGTAAAGGAGCTCGTAAAGGGCCTTTTGGTGATGGGTGGTATGCAAAGTCACCATACTGCTTTAGCGTTTGAGCCACCGGATGCATACGAGATGACCACAACGCGAAACCTGCTAGCTGACCTGCTGCTGCAAATGCCGCCATTTGAATGCGATGTTGCGACTCGCATCGTGTGAGAGCTCGTGTGAGACGTTCTCGCGTGCCGGCGGCCGACGCGGAAGCAAATCAGTGTGAATCAGAAAAATCCCAAGCAAGCAGCGAACGCCCAGCGAGCCAGCCAACGTGAAGAAAAGTCAAACGACGTCACTCGGCAAGTCTTCGGTAGTCACAGTCGTCCGCACACCATGACCATCCCCGTCACGGCCATCAACGGCAACGCCACTGCCAACGGTACCCCCTCTTCCCACCCCGCCATGACATACCTCCACGAGATCGACGACCTTCTCCCGCATCATCAAGGCACGACGACCGACATCTTGGCGGATACTTCGCCGGGGCCATTCGAGGGGCCGGAAAAGTTGTTGGAGGTCTGGTTTGCGCCGGGAAAGGATGAGTTGCCGGATACGAGGGGGAAGACTGTGGAAGGCAGGGAGGGGAAGGAAGGTTTGCGCAGGGTGCCGCGAGAGGTGTGGGAGGAGATGTTGCGGATTGTGCGGTGTCAGGTGTTGAGTGTGATTGAGGGAGAGGAGATTGATGCGTATTTGTTGAGGTGAGTTATCGCGTTGCATCGGGGCTTGGATTTCGGTGAAGTGTTGTGAGGAATTCGCGCGGAGATGCAAAATGCAGAAGTTGCGTGAGGAGAAGTACGCTGGATTCTGTGGTTGACTCGTTGCAGGACGAGCAGCTCTCGGGGATCACTGGTCAGGAGTTTGAATATCCTGTCATCGGCGATACAGCGGAAGTTGCAGCGGGAAGGTTGTCGCGTGACCAAAATCAAAGCGGTGACTTTCATCGCATCAAGGCGATTCAAAGCATGCCTTGGGCTGGAGTAGCCTATCGCGCCATGCGTTGTGCAATGAACGGGTACGCGTTGCCGACATCGGGTATCAGCATCAGACTTTGCACGAAGTTCTTTGAGGAATCTCCTCTCCTCTGGAGATGGCTATCATCAGATAAAGTCGATGATTTTGGGAGGAGACGAAACGCAAGAAGCATTGGACTTGACGAAGGCGATGCCCGGGCGTGTTGACGTGAGCGGAGGTTTACAGAGATCGCATCACTCGTGTCCTTGTAGACTTGCGGACATGCAGCGGACGTGCTTGCTATCAGGCTTTGGGTTGGAGTAGGAGGATACTCCGTTCTTCCCATTCTCTGGCTTCAACCAGAATGATCTCGCGCTGAGAGGGATGTAGCTACACCGAGATTGGCATCTGCTGCGCGAAGACGTTGTTGCAATTGGTGGAATGCGTACAAGAAATCGTTGCAGTTGCTTGTGCGATTGAGGAGCATACGGTCGTATCGTTCATGTCTTTCGTCTCGACCGGTCTCCTTCGCATAATTGTCGCTCAACGCCAGAATCATGCTGACTCCTTTCCCAGCGAATCCTCGCTCTTCGTCGCGCCCCACTTAGTCATCCTTAAGACCTGCGGAACAACCATCAACCTCCTCGGATTGACCAAGATTATCGACATCGCGCGTGAATACTGCGGCTTCGAAGACGTCTGGCGGTAAGCAGGATCGATTGCTGATACGACTTGTACTGACATCACGCACAGGTGCTTCTACTCGCGTAAGTCCTTCTTCTTCCCCGAGAGGCAGCAGGGACCGCACCGGAACTGGCAGCAAGAGGTCTCTTTCTTGGATGGCGTTTTCGGTGCGTATCGTGGCGATGGGAGTAAGGCGTAGACTAAGCCGCCCCGCAGAGCATAAGGGCGCCGCCTACACTGTCGGTCCTATGAACGGGGATCACTGGCTCTTGTACCTCACCTCGCCATCCACCCGAATCACGCTGAAGCCTTCTGATCACCCGCCGAACGGTAATGCGGATGCCGCGACAACACGGCAGCCCTCGCACTTTCGTCCAGCGACACGGCGTCGACAAGATCAAACGCTCGAGATCCTCATGACCCATCTCGCACCGGAAGCCCGCGCACCGTTCTTCCATCCTGCTGAACTCGATCCTACGCACGCCGCTTCGTCGGACCCGGCAAAGGCACGCTCTGGACACCATCTCGGGGCGATCTTGACCACTCATTTGGGCATCGACGACCTCTTCTCGCGCGACGAAACGACAATCGATGCCTTCGGATTCGAGCCGTGCGGATACAGCGCCAACGGGATCGTCGGTTCGGGATCTGTCGATGCGGAACAGCAAGGCGAGGGCGGAGGTTACTTTACGATCCACGTCACGCCCGAGGAAGGATGGAGCTTTGCATCGTTCGAGAGCAATGTTCCGCTGCCGCTGACGACCGAGGATTCGGCTGCGGATCGTCCCGACCTACAAAAGCTCATTCGCAAGGTTATCGATATCTTCCAACCGGGAAGACTGTCCATCACGCTCTTCTTGTCGACACCCTCCGAGGAGGAAACAGCCGCCGGCGTATCGGACGCTGCCGCCGAAGACGCCACGCGTCAAGCGTGGTCGACGTTTAGCAAGTCGATGCTCGGGAACGGATACGTGCGACAGGACAGGATAGGGTACGAGTTTGAGGGTTACGATCTCGTCTTTGGGTGCTTTGAGCGTCGCGGGTTCGAGGGTGGCAAGCTGGCTGTCGCACCGGCTGTGTAGCGGCTGCGCTTGGAAAAGGTGGCTTGGTGCCGCCGATAGGCAGATCATGATAGAAGTAGGGGGCGAGTGTATTCGTAGCGTTGTACTATAGATGTATCCATTAATCTGGTGTACATTGAGCCACAAATAAGCGGTCCATCTTATGGTCGAGCTGAGCAGATATGCTCAAACAGGCCTACCATTTGCAGCAGTCCCGCCCGCCGTGTAGGGAGTGCAAGACAGGGGCTATAAAGCCCGGGATCAGGTCTTTGTCGGGTAACTGCGTCTCCCTGCGATTAGAACCGCGCCTCGCTCCAATCCCCCCACCGAGACTACATGACGCGACTTTGCCATGGATCTTGCATGTCCGCGATACTGAACTCGTCTACCATCGCACGTTGTGTCCAGCACCTCAGGCTGTCTTCAGTATCGCCTTGCCGGAAACAGTGACCGACTATTATCGAATATGGCTCTTCTTCTCATACCCACATCGTTGCCGCTAAGTGACATATGGATCCTCATCCTCTCTCCAAAAGCTCTTTCGAGGACCGCGAGATGCTTGGCAGTGCTCCTCACGAGCTTCGTACAAGATATTTGGCCTTTCAACCTTCTAAAGGGCTCGAAAGAAGAACTACTGCAAGGACTGGCCGTTGCTACCTAGACAATTGAACTTTTTTTTTAAACAACCCTTTCAGTCGCACTGGCTTGGCGATTCTTCATGAGAAGGATCTGATAACCGCCTTTCCGCCTTCCGCGTATCACTGCCCTCACCTACTTCAAGACACAACTTGCACACCGGACCGTACAACAGGATCCCATCGAGTGCCTACGATTCGGGTCGGCTGCCAAGAGTATGTATGCCAGTTCAATCCGAAAATTACTCAGGTAACCTTCGCATTTTGGCAGACAGGATTGCGAAAGACCGGTGACCTGTAGGGAGATTGATCATTTAGACGACTTCTAACTCATAACAGCTTGACCGATAAGCTGATTAAGTGATGGAACTGGGATTTACGATACGGCGCAACTCCAATCTTGAGAAGCCTTGCGCTCCGGTCGACTGGTACTCTCACGAAGGCTGGTCATTAGCAGGATAGACCGTCACAAGCGCACAGGAACAAGTCAAACAAAGTGAGTTCTCAGGATGATATACATTGATCAAAGAATTCCTGAGTGTACCAGCGACTACGAAGCCTGTCTCAGCCATGCAACGGCCGAGATAAAGAGGGGAATCGAACCAGCGCGAGCAGGGCATCGATATGCAGAACCAACCATATCACATCCCACAGAGCGTTTCAGCACTGCACACACACGTTCTCCATCGAATGGTGCGGAATATGCAATGTAGTTGCGATGTAAAGCTCTAAAGCGCCGAATGGAACTGGAAGCAAAGGATGGGTGTTAGGGATATGGCTAGAGTTTGGAAGGATGGCATATCTATGTATCCGTAGATTCATTTCGTATACAGATTTCACAACTAGTACAACGACCTGTACAAAAGCAACAGGTGGCTGGATAACAAAGAGGTACCGGCGAGGGTGGAGGAAAGGCAAATCAAAAAGTGGCTAGATGCTCACAGTGAGCAAGAAACACAGCATTCAGGTGAACCTTGCTACATCTGATGAGACGAGGAAGCGCTAGGGCCCGCACTGGGGCCGGACTGTTGACTTCTTCCAGCTGCCAATTCTTTCAGACGGGCGTCGATTTCCTCCCATTGTTCGGGACTGAGTGTTCCCACATCTTCTGTGGGACTGTTTGAGTTCAAGTATATTATACATGTCTCGCTACCTTCTGTGTCGAAAGCGGGAATCACAGTGTTGTTGATGGTAGAGCTTTCTGGGGCCTTATAGTGCCGGGTAAGATCTTGCGAAGCATTATCTTGGGGCGCCTCAGTATTGTGGCCGTAAAATAACCTTCTAAACTGAGCCCGCACGAGTTCTGGGTCTGAGCCATCGACCGGAGCTTGGTGCCTTCCCTGTTCTTGAAGCCGGGATCCAGGAGGGTCATTCGGCCATTCAGGCAGACCTCGTTGAGGATGAGAGTTCTGCCTTCCGTAGTACATTGAAGGATGACCGGTGTACCCTTGAGCTCCTTGAGTTGGGTGGGGGACATGCTGAAGCTCGTATCCAGGCTGATTCTGTTGCCTGAACCTGGCGATGGCTTGAGTCTCTCCAGTCTCTTGACTCGCGGGTCCGCAGCAATCGCATTTCTCTGTGCAGCAATTCCATACCCTCAGGCAAGACATATTGCAAAAGTGAGGTGGAGCTGATGGATTGTTGAATGGAAGCTACTGAGTATGCCAGAAGTGCGTTGTGCGGAGAGGGAGAGCGGACGAATGGTTTAGAGGGGAAACCAAATGGAGGATGGACCCTCAATTTATATACCAGTCGACGATTACAAAAGCGCATGGCTCTTTGGAGTGGTGAAGGGGAGGAGTGAGGGTTATATGAGGCATGACGCCATCGACTCCTTTGTGATTCCGGCTGAAACGCCAGGCAATCCCTTCATCGGCTTTACAATTCATCTCGTCATTAATTTTCGTCGCGGACTCCAACAGGGTGATACACACAGCCTTTGAAACATGTTGCCGAATGAACGATTCAGCGATTGAGCGCCACTCTCCGAGATGATGCGGGAAACGAGGCGAGGCAGTGCTCAGAAGATGAAGGGAGTGCTGATCGAGCCTCCGCTACAGCTACTGGTTGGCTTACGCACAGCTTTTTGAGCCACATGACAAACATTAAATGATTGATGTGCTCAGCTTCAGATGGGCATGACTGTCCACCTTGGGCTCTTCTACAATGTCCCAGGCTACCACTGATGACCGATCCCCATGGTGATGAGGAGACCCGTGACCCGAGAGAAACCCAGGGAACCCCCTGGTGCGCCCAAGCGTCATCCACTCTCAACGCGGGATCGCTGAAACGCCCTCTCGGTTATTTTTGGGCGCGGAATATTGCCGAACTGAGCCGACCACTTTCGGGCGCACCCGTCCATTCGTCACCACTCTGCTCTATCTCGAACTTGGCTCATCCTCGACCGTCCACGGGGATACTTTTATACTTTTACAACACAGTCCACCCATGTACCCCCGCTCCGCCAACACCATCTTCGTGCCCCGTGTTGCGGACCAATTCGACGTCCTCACGGCGCTGGGGCAAGAACAGCGCAACCAGCGCGGCCGGATCCGACCCGAGTGAGTTTCCCCCTTCGACACATTGTGGGATTTCGCGCGCGCTGATGCGTCAGACAAGGTATGCGACGGCGGTGTTTATTGCGTATGTGCAGAACAAGTTGGCCAAGGGACGGACAAGGTTCGAGGTTGGCTTGAAGCTGCAGGATTTGGAGCGCGGGGTACGTCCCGGGGACCCTCGACATCTCCCCTCCTCCTGATATGGAATGCTCATCGTTGCATCCGTCCGCCGCTCAGCTCCCCCACCTCGCCAATTCGTTCCGCCAAGCACGCGCCCAAACAGGCCTGCCCCCGAGTCCGCTCTTCCCGCCCACGCATACATCCCCGGCCGTCCCGGCCTCACCACAATCCCAACTCGGTCTCCTCCGTACGCAGTCGGCGTACCATTCTTCCTCCCCCGTTCAATCTCCCACGAGCGCAGCAACACCGAGGGCATCAACAGCTGCGCTGAGAACAACGACAACGGTGCCTGCGACGGTGCGGCCGAGTGATGAGGGCGAAAACGGGGAACCGCCGCCGCCGCCTTATTCCCGACAGGACCCAGAGCCCGAAGCGACGGCTCAATTGACGCGGGAACTGAGCAGGCTTTCAACCGGTCCCGCTGTTCACGCTAGTCCTTCTGCTCCGTCACGCAGCAGGGAAGGGGAGGGTAACGGGGACACGAGCGAGGCAAGGGTCGAGAGGGAACGACGGGAATTGGAAGAGGCGATCCGGCGGAGTCGGGAGAGCGCCGAGGAGGAGGAAGCGTTGCGGCTCAGTCGGGAGAGCGCCGAGGCCGAGGAAATGACGAGGCTCGCGAGGGAACGGGAACAGGCTGAGCGCGTATCATCATCGTCGTCGTCGGCGGCGGCGGGCCCACCGCCGTTACCTGCGCGATCGTCGGGGATGGACGCACCGACGAGTGGGGGATCCCTTGCGTCGCCGATTCAACCGATCAGGACGGGCTCGAATAATCCGTTTGCGTCGGCCCTGGAGGAAGCGCACGTTCGGTATGCGCCGCCTCCCGGTCCACCGCCGGGGCATACGGGCGTCCAGGCGACGTCCTCATCGTTCACGCCGCCGCCTGGTCCACCGCCAGGACATCCGACGACGACGACGAACCCATTCGCGGATTCCTCGGCTGTCGCGGGGATGGACGCGCCGGATCTAGCAGTCCTGAGCCGGTATGATACGGTCATTCTCGTGGATGATTCCGGGAGCATGGCAGGCGACCGATGGCGTCAAGTACGGGTCGTGAGTCACCTCGTCACACCATCTTCGTCACCCAAGAGTTGCTGATCCTTTGCGCGTGGGGGCTCGAAGGCACTGATGGACGTCGTGCAGCGCGTCGTGAGCGCGCAGGAGAGCGTGGTGGGACAGGGCGAGGCCGAGGGTGTGGCGATTGCGTTTATCAATAGTCCCATCGAGGGATTCAATTTGACGGTGAGTCGCGCGTGTGTGGTGCGATACGAGGGGGTGGGATCGCGAGCGAGGCCATAGGCCGGGTCGTCGTAGAAACGGGATTGGGGCCGACGTGGGAGTCACGATCCTGTGGGGCTTCCTTGCGATAACCTGGACTGAAAGATGGGTTACCAGCGCGCATGGAGCCTTTGGTGGTTTCCGATATCGGATTGTGCCAGAGGTGAGTCGCAACAATGACCATCGGCAAAGGTCGTATCGTGCTTGGGATCGTGTCAAGCGATGATGGGCTCTTGGACATGGGGATTGCGACGTGGCATCGGACGTTTCTGTGGTGGAAATCAGATTCTTCAATCTCTCGAAGCGTAAAAGCCGACAAAACGAAAGCGAATCTGGCGAAAAAGGGAAAGACGCCGTCCACTCGAATACCTGTGGGGCTTCTATTCGTTTGTCTATTCGCTCCTTGACTGGTCCAGCATGCGAGGTGTGAACGGCCTCGCTAGACAGCCTTCACGCCGATGCAGCTCTGTAAACGTTTATCCGGCTTTTACAGTTGCACTTTGGCAGCCTCAGTTGACTCGCGCATGGACCCGGCTGATCCCTGCATGCCTCTCTAGACACCCATCAGCGTCGAAAAGCTGTTCAACAAAGTCAAACCCACCAACGGCACACCGTGAGTCCGCCATTCTCGCGCATCAAGGCGATCTGATATCCTTGCCTCGTTCGTAGAACCGGCGCCGCGCTCCAGCGTATCCTGTATCCCTACATGGATCAACTGGAATACGTCCAGCAGCTCAAGCGACGAGGGGAACAGGTCCCCGCCGGGGAAGAGGCAAAGTGCATTAATGTGATTGTGTTGACTGACGGAGCGGCGACGGGTGAGTTCAGGCATTTGTACATCGGCTGGCGCGCTCAAGGCGAATTCTACATGACAGACGACATGGAGAGTCCGATCGTCCATGTCGCTTCGAGGGTGAGTTCCGTCGTCCAAGGTTCAAGTCTGCAACTGAGCCAGCTGTCTCTAGCTCGACCAGGGCGGCTTCCCGCTGGAACAAGTCGGCATCCAGCTGGTCCAAATCGGCAATGAATGTACGTCATACCCGCCCTTGGGACGATCGCTCACGACCCCTCCTCAGCTGAAGCACGCGAAGCACTACAAGTCCTCGACGACGCGATCAAGGAACAGCACGAGGTGCGGGATATCGTCGATACCGTCGTGTATGATGGGCATGCCGTGTCGGCAGAGCAAATCTTGAAGGTGCTGCTGGGCGGAATTCAGAAGCATTTGGATGAGCGGGAGGTGCCGAGGGCGCATGGGTATGTATAAAGGTGCAGAGGTAGGGTTTGTACAGTGTAGCGAGATAGAATGCAATCGATAGACTGCCTTTGAGCGTATAACACACACGCCGCGAAAAAGCATCGAACAGGGATTGGTGACGTTCAGTGATATGGAAATAGCTGCCGGCGAAAAGACGAGTGCCAGCAGCGGCCTGGAGGTCATGGCTGACGAACGCTGCAAGACAGGCGTCCTCGCACGCCTAAAAGTCACACCTTGCCGCTCCATCCGCTCGTTCCCGAGCGACGCGACGTTATCCGGGTACCCGTATGAGATGCGATGCGGTAAGCTGTATCGATATACAATAAAGCCTACTTTTGGGCCACGTCGCGCCTAGGCTACGCGATTCACCACCGTGCGCGTTAACCCGATCAACGACTCGCGCGCCTCGCCCTCTGGCAACCGTTCCACCGCCCGGCGCGCCTCGTCCGCAAACCGGGTCGCGAGGACGCGCGTGCGTTCCAGGCCGTCGGAACGGGCGACGAGGTCCCGCGCGAGCGCGACGTCCCCTTCCTGGGAGTATTTCCGGGCGATCAGGGGCCCAAGGGACGGATTGGAGAGCCATGCGTAGAGGACGGGCGCGGTGGTCAGTCCCAGGGAGAGATCGGCGCCGAGGGAGGGCTTGCCGAGCGTTGGTGAGGGTGGGAGAAAGTCGAGGAGGTCGTCGATGAGCTGCGTGGAGGGGGGGGGTCAGTTGGGCAATGTGATTGGGGGGGGGCTAGGAGGGAGGGGGGGAGGTGGGGAGCGTACCTGGAAGGCGATCCCGAGGTTTCGGCCGTACGCGTACGCAATATCTTTTATCCGTTCGCCGTCGGCCATCTCGCGCGCGCTCATGCGACGGGCCAGGTCGGCGTCTTCTTCGTGTGCGCCGCATCCGCCGAGAATGACGCTCGCGCGTGCGGACTTGGCCATGAGCGAGGCCGTCTTGAGGTACGTTTTGCGCATGTAGATTTCGAATGCTTCGGCCGAGGGGGAAGCCGCCGTGGTGGAGGAAGGATTGGCGCGCATTTGCATGACTTCGCCTTCGACCAG
Organism: Naganishia sp. PT2105A-2; assembly: GCA_023628115.1. NCBI lineage: Eukaryota > Fungi > Basidiomycota > Tremellomycetes > Filobasidiales > Filobasidiaceae > Naganishia > Naganishia sp. PT2105A-2. The sequence goes on along the minus strand of JAMALG010000091.1, from coordinate 5,068 downwards.
GTTGGCGAGGACCGTCGCGAGGAGTTCGACGACTTCGCGTGAGCCGAGGCGAGCGAGGGCGACGGAGGCGCGGCCGAGGAGGAAGTCGCCGGCGAGGATGGAGAGCTTGTTGCTGAATTGCGCCGGGGCCGAGGGGCTGCCCCGGCGGAGGGGCGAGTTGTCAATCACGTCGTCGTGCAAGAGGGACGCGACGTGGATCATTTCGGTAATGCTGGCGAGACGACGTTGCGTCGAGAGAATCAGGGGCGTTTCATCCGATGGTGGTGGAGAAGGCGTTGCTCTGGGGGCATTCTGGCGCGCGCCGACGAGGTACGGCTCGGCAAAGACCATATCCCGCTCGCCCTCCATGCCCATTTGATCTGGATTCCAATCATTCAGCACGCCCTCGACGCTCGTTAAACTCTCATCCACGCGTTCCTCGGCATCCTTCCGCCGCATCCGATCCCAGCCTACGCCGCCGAGGCCATTGGTCGCCTGGGACATCAAGAGGACGATCATCGGCCGCAGGTTTTTCCCCTCGGCTTGAAAGTAGTACTTGGCGACGGCATCGAGCGAGGGATGGGACGAGCCGAGCAAGTTGGTCAGGGAGCTCTTGAGCGTGCGTAGTTCGTGGGATATTGACGGCAGACTCGGGGCCGCTTGCGGGGGCGGCGTCGGGTGTACGTGGGCGGCCGAGGTGGCGAGCGTGCGCCTGAGGGCGAGGCGGCGTGGGGTGCGGAGCATGGTTGACGGCGGGTGGAATGAGTCGAGAAATCTCAACTTGGGACGTGCGAATCCACTTTTTCCTGGCAAATAAGTCGAGCTGGATGACCGGGAGCGGAAGCAAAAATGGCAGATTAGCTCGATCGCATCGTCGGGCTGATAGGGGCCAAGAGGACTTTGGAAAGTATAAAGTAGCAAAGAAGCAGACGTACGTGGGTACTCGAGTGCCTCGTCATTTGTCCAGAACAGAGACAATAGGATCGCTTGACCCTCGAGTGCCCGTGGCAGCTGATTCGCGGATTCCTTCATGTCTATCTGCAAATCACTGACAACCTCGTTTCAAGGCGGTGATGCCCCTTGTCGTGATGTCTCTCAGGATGACGGATCTCAGGGATGCGCTCAGTTTTTGGAACAAGCTGTCAAATCGCGGTGCATGGAATACTGTAGACATATACATCTCCATGCGTCCGAGCACTACAACCCATCTCAACCCTTCTGCCGCCTTCCACCCACCACTTAATAAACCTATACCCGCACGTCAGCCATATCCCAGCAAACCCACACCCGCAACTCACCTCGAGCACATACCGCTCCGCCTCCTTGAGCTCCTCGATATACTCCTCGGCCGCTTTCCGCTCTTTACCCCCGTTCTCGACCAAACTACTCACGAGCGCCTCATACACATCCGGAACGGGCCACGTGGGGCCACAGAGGTAAAAGTACGCGGCGTCGGGTCCGTCGGCGAGAAGCATCTGGGAGAGCATCGCCTTGTCTTGCTTCATTTTGTGCTGGATGTACGACTTGTCTTTGCCGTCTCGCGAAAAGGCAAGGCCGGCATGGGTGATGATCCCCGCGGCCATGTAGGCTTCGATTTCCTCGCCCTGCACTCGACGTTAGTTACCAGTTGTTGGAGGGCTCGCGGGCGGACTCACGTAGAGGTACTCTTGCGATCGGTATCGCGAGCCAAAGTAGTACACGAGCGGGCCCACCTTGATCCCTTGTTCCCTCTGCCACGCCCTGTGCTGGATAAACGCACGGAACGGCGCGGCACCCGTGCCCAAGCCCGCCATGATGATCGGCTGGGTATCGAGCGGGGGAAGCTTCATGACCGAGGGCTTGATGCTGACGGTCACTTGTGCCCCAACGGGAAGCTTGGCGAGGTAGCGCGTGCATTGGCCGAATCGGGGGCTGCCGGACGGTGTCGTCCAGTCAACGGTGACGATCAGCAACTCGACCTTGTCGCCGACGGCTTTTTGAGACGAGGCGATGGAATAGTGTCGAGGTTTGATTTCGGGGATCAGCCCGACGAGTTCCTCGATCGAGGGTCGAGCCGACTTGAATTGGCGCAAGACGTCGGCAAACGTGACCGTTTCCTTTTCCGACATTTTCTTGAACAAGGCGACACCCTCGGGCGCGGCGATGAACCGGAGCGTACGTTGGTCGCCCTTGTGCGTAGCCAGCGCCGCCAACGACGCGTAGAATGACTTGCTGGGTTTCCCGAACAAGTCGAGGTTCTGCTGCAGCAGCTGGAACACGGTTCGCGTCTCGTACGTCTTGCCATGGTCGTGCGGCGAGGGAAAGGAAACGAGCGCGTCCGCCTCGAGGCCGTACCACGCGATGAAATCCCGGACCTCGTCTTCATCGTTCCATCCGTGCACGCCGAGCGCCTCGCCGACTTCGTACGTCAGGCCCGTGCCGGCCGTATCGAACGCAATGTGGAACACATTTCGGTCGTACGTCTCGGGCGTCAGTCGGCGGTTCTCGCACACGCGAATGACGAATGTCTTCTCCTCGAGCGAAGGGCGGAGCGCCAGGACCGCGGCGTTGGCGTCTTCAGCGGCGCCGGCAGCGACGAGGTCCGTGTGCGAGGAAGGATACTCGAACGCTTCCTTGAAGAGGAACTTGCGTGCCGCCAGACCCCAATCACCACGCAGAGGCGCGCTATCGACGTTGACGTCTACCACGCCCTGCTTGCCCGGCAACGCGTCCCATTCCCAGCCGGCCTTGGTGGGCTCTTCTTTCGCATCGGCATCGACCGTCGTGTCCCACGAGGAGATTCCCTCGACCTCGGTCAACCCCGCCTGCGCCTCCTCGGCCAATTCACGAGGGACGTAGCCCCCGTAGAACGCCTCGAGGACGCGCGAGACCTTGGGCGCAAGCTTGCGCGTCGAGGTGTAGAGCATCAAGAATGCGATTTGCTCGACGATCGGGTTGGCCGTGGGCGGGAGGAGGAAGACGCGGGCGTTGCGTTCCTTGAGCAGTTGGCGTTCGGCGCGGGAGAGCTTGGCGGGAACTTCTTCCTCGGACCAAGGGAGGACGAGGACGACCAGGCCGTGAGGCTTGAGGGAGGAGAGAACGTCGGTTTGCTTGAGAATTTGGGGTTCCGTGATCCAGATGACGTCGGAGCGGGCGTCGGGAGTGAGGGGTGCGTATTCCGGTGCCTCGAGCTTTGGAGCGAGAGAGAGGACCGACTGGACGCCCTGGGCGACGGACGAGCCGAATTGCGCCAGCGAGGTCGTCAGCGTCGGCGAGGCGAGGAAGAGGTGTGCCAAGAGTTCGGCAACGGGCGCGCTGGCGGACGAGTAGAAGGAGATGGTCTTGGCGGTGGATTCCTGGGCGGTGCCGAATTGAGCCAACGCCGCAGGGTCGCGGGCGGCGTCAATCGACTTGAACGCCGGCAACGCAGGAACGCTCGTCGATGTGCTGCTGGATGCATAGATGCTCGCGAGGATGATCTCCTTGATGACGCGCAAGGCCGCGGGGGATTCATGCACGATGTGCACCGTCTTTTTGGACGAAGTCACGCGCTTGGCGAGCTCGGCCGAGGGCGACCAGGCGTGCAGGACGATGACGGGCGCGCCGTGCTGGATCGCGAGGTTGGCGGCATGGCTCGCCGGAGCGACGAGGATGTCGGCCGAGTCGACGTTGCCGTAGACGGAGATGGCGTCGACGGGTTCGGCGTGCGTGGGGTCGGGGTAGGTGATATCTTGAATCTGTCGACCGGCAAAGGTGGATTCGATGAAATGGACGACCGACGTTGTGTTGGCCTTGGAAAGGGCCGAGGCCGTCGCAGCGACGATATCCTTGGGCGTCGCCGAGAACTGGATCGCAAACGTCTCGGGAATGGAAGCGAGGTGACCGACGACGGCGCCAAAGTCGTCGACGAACGCGAGCTGCTCGTTGATTCGGGTCGTGGCGACGTTGACGATCACCTTGGTGCCGTTCAACTGAAGACTCGCGAGCGCGGGAAGAAGCAACGGCAAGGTCGTGGTCGTGGCAAAGACGCTGATGACGCCGTTGTTGGACTTGTTGGCCAGGAGACCGACGAGCGCCGTTCCGGCTCCGGCACGGGTTTGGAACTCGAGCACATCGGCGAGCTCGGGCTTGTCGTTGTCGGACCACGCGACGACACTGGCGCCGAATCCGACTTCCCTGGCGTCGTCAAACACGACGACCGTCGCCGAATTCTCGATCGCCAAACTCTCGACGACCTGCACGGCCGACGCATACACCGTTTGCTGCGTCTTCTTCTTGCTCCCGAGCGGATTCACACCCTGCGCACGCAAGAGGTGCTCAAAGTATTGCGCATCCTGGACGGCCGCACCATGGGCGATCTGGAAATCGGGCGAAGGCTTGGCGTGGGCGCCCGTGTCGACCATGGAAGGACCATTGCTGACCGAGGGATCCTCTTCCTCGTCCGTAGGATCGGCGACGCGCGGGAGCGAGGATTCGGGCTCCGTTTTGGGGTCCGTCGGGCGCGGGTGGTGGGTGCCGTGGACGGGCTTGGAGTCCTGCGACGAGGGCGGGACGACGGAGGAGGAGTTGGTCATGGTCTGCGCGACTGTTAGGGACGAGGCGTATATGGAAGGTATAGACGTACGTACGATGGATCGACCCGAGTGCTTTGATCCTGTGCACGCTCCACCCTTCATCCCGCCCTTTGCTTTCCTGATAAACGCCCGACCCGGGTTTTCGCCCCTGGCGCGGATGCAAAAGATAAGATGGCGACATGGTTCCCGATCGCACGCGCGCCCCGATCTTCCGAATATCCATCGCGTGATCGGGCCACGACGGTCCGGCCGGGCGAGCGGGTGGGTGGCGCTGGCGGAGGGGGCATCGATTCGGTAGCTCACCAGGTTGTGTAGCAGTCCCAAGAGGGCTCGAGATCTATATAATCGGGGGGTTCAAATATCTTGGAGCATGCTCTATCGTCGTCATTTATTTTAAGCTTTGCCCTCTCTTCGTGCGTTCCCGGTTGTTCTGCATCGTGTTGAAAAAGGGGACAATTATACAACAAGCTCCTTCGTCGTCTAGTGGCTAGGATGGGTGCCTCTCACGCACCAGGCCGGGGTTCAATTCCCCGCGG